>JAKUCM010002709.1:0-41739 GCA_023374145.1 Lepidium sativum | reverse complement strand
TATGGTATCACCGTCCATAATCCTAACCTATCAGACATGCATTATAATATGCATCTTTTATGAGTTCTTCAAGATGTTAGGTTATACTACTTATCATTTTAAAATGGCGTATTAGAATGTGATTGATATCCCACATTGAAAATTTGAGTTATTTTAATCTAATACATATAAACTAGGAGTCAATCCACTTATTATCAATTAATTTTGAGATAAACACTCACAAGTTAGCATGATATAGCATTTGACTACTTTAATTTTAATTCTTCATTTTTGTTTGCAGCGTTTCATTAAAAGAATTTAAGAAAAATACATGGTTATGGTAGCTTAGTGCTATGTAAGGATGTCCATGTCGACAGTTCGACCATGTTGGAATGGTTTTTATTCTTTTTTAATTTCATTTGGGAAAAAAGTCAAACAAATCTCCGACTTACAAAAATGTTACATTAAACAACAAAATTTTGAACATAAAAAAAAAACATCGAACTTTTATATTGACTGCAAAATAAACTTTTAACTTGTCATTGACTATGTCATTTCACCCCTACATTAATTTTCAAAACGGAATTAATTAACTCCGTTAAACCCTATTTATTCTCTGTGTTAGTCACCTTTTATCGTATCAGAAAATTCCCAAATCGAAAACTAAGAACAAAAAACCTAATTTCTCTCTAAAATCTCAATTCTCTCTTGTTACAATCTACTCTGAAGCTAATTAGGAAATTTAAAGCAATGCATCACCAACACTCATCGCCACCATCTTGTACCATATTGGGGACTCATGAATCTCAAAATCATGATATTCATGATAATGAGATCTAAGAAAGAATTAGTGTAGAGGGAGATGAAGAAAACGTTGAAGATGATGACGAGGTAGATGGATTTGACGAAGAATATGTGGAGAGAATAGAAATTTTCTAGGTGTAGATGAGGAGGAATGTCAAAATTTAGAAGCTCAAATTTAGAAGCTCATTTTGGTGGAGAGACAACAATGGTGAATATGAGAGTGATGCATAGAGTGTATCGATTAACAAAGAGCACAAACTGGGTTTAACTGAGTTAATTAATTTCATTTTGAAAATTACCGTCGCGGTTAAATGACATAGTCAACGACAAGTTGAAGGTTTATTTGGCGGTCAATATAAAAGTTCGATGTTTTTTGGCGGTCAATATAAAAGTTCGAAACTTCGTTGTTTAATCTGAACTTTTTGTAAGTTGGAAATTTGTTTGACTTTTTTCACAATTTAATTTCTATTAAATGAGGGGTATTTTTATAACTTAGTCTTTATTGTTTTCCTTAAAGCTTCCATCTTTTTCTGAAAAACCTAAAGAAAATAGCCAATATGTCTTTTTCATCAATTTTTTCCAGTTCTCATAAGATTTATGCTTTAAATTTGTAGATCTAATAAAAAGTATTCGATTTCAAACTTGAAAAGCAGTTACCCATTGCTTAACGTGTTTTCTTGCCATTTAAACGGCCGCAGCACCCTTTTTCAAATAGCCAATATACATAAAGATATAAAAAAAAATTTAAAAATATCTTTTTCCTTCTACCCTTTTGCAGAAATGTCCCTTAAATTTTGTTTTCCAAAAATGCTTTTCACTAATAAGAATAACAAAAAATACTTTCAAATTTTTAATATAACATTTTTTCACAAAAAAAACTTCCCGCAAAAAAAAATTATGCCAAAATTTTAATAAAATTGTTCCTAAAACCTTATAAAAATTTTATAAACACTTTATAAAAAATTTATAATTATAAATTTGATTTTAACGATATTGACTTTTCTTATAAAATTTTATAAATACCTTAAAAAATTTGAAAGATATTATCTTTTTTGTAGTTCATGCACATACATTTTTTTCAAACATAAAAAAAAAAAGAAATTGAACATCTTTATTTTTATTCTAAATTCTTCTTAAAGCAAGAATATTTAAGTCATTTTTCAGTAACGAGGGCATATTTTAAAAAGTAAGAGATAGTATTAAAAAATTTCTTCTTTATAAGGTTTTATAAGCAATCTTTACTAAAATTTTGGCAAATTCTTTTCTTTGTTGAAATTTTTTTTTTTGTGAAAAGAGTTATAAAAAAATTTGAGAGTATTTTCGTTATTGTTTTATTAGTGAGGAGCATTTTCGTTAAAATAAAATTCAAGAAGTATTTTTACAAAAAGATACAAGGAAAATACATTTCTTTAAATTTCTAATCCTCATTTACAAAACATAATGTTATAATATTTGATGAATTATTATATTTAATATAAATATTATCAAATGATAATTTAAATGTATTATATTAGTTTTCAACATTCTGTCGGCAATGTTAGTTAGGTTAATTGTACGTTTATATTATATTTAAAATTAAATCAAAATAATATTATGTTGATAATATAGTCAATTATACAATTCTATCAAGAGACAACTATTTTATTATTACTGCAAGAGATATAAATATTACATAACTATTACTTCCTAATAAAAAATTTGTCATAATACTAAAAATCTAATATAATATGGTGTTAACACTATACTTTTATTGTATAAATTTTTTATGTAAACTCCTTCTTGACTTATGTAATAATATACTTTACAAAAGAAAACTATGTTTAGCTTTCTTTTTTATATAGTAGCTTTGTTATATTTAATGGTTATATCTTTATATATTTAAATTCAAACAAATTTCGGTTATTTGGGTTAAACTCAAACAAATTTTTTTTTAAAAAACTAATAATATAATGTTGATAAAAATAATAATAATGAATTAAAGTTTCTAGAAATATTGAATACTACTCTTTTTGTTGTATTCTTTCACAAAAATGTCATTTTCATTTTGTTTTTGCAAAAAAATGCTATTCACTATGTTTTTTTATCTCAGAAATTTTCTAAATTTTTTCTATAAGGCTGTATAAGAGATCTTATAAATTCTTTTAAATAATATATTTATAAATTATCACATAAAATCTTATAAATAATATACTTATAGATTATTTTATTAAATCTTATATTAAATAATTTTATTTAACATTAATGTAATATAGATTTACAAGTTTTTTTATAAAAAAATATAAAATATTATAAAATCAAAATATTGAAAATATTGTGTAGAACTTATGAACAACCTTTGAAATAGAACTGTCAAATATTTTTTATAGGATAATTTATAAATTGAATTTTTAGAATGTTTTATAAGATAACATAAATATATTATGTATAAGGTTTTATAAAATCTTTAATAAGACTTTGTAAATGTAAAAACTAAATTCTGACATGAGAAATAAATTTTGTGTTAAAAATGTGTTGTTTTGGGGGGGTATTTTTGCAATTGTCCCTAATTGTAATTATTTTTATTATTATAAAAGATATGAATTTGTTAACTGTATAATTTTATTATATATAGAGAGGGTTTTTCTGTGTTTTTTATTGTATTGACCAATATATATTTTATTATTGAAATTAAAGAAAAAACTAACTGATTAAAACAATGGACCAATAATATTAATGTTACTGTTTACTTATTAAAATCAAAATAAACTAATTGCTTAATGATTCTTACCAAAAGCAAACGAACTAATTAAAAGAAACCAACCTATTAAAACAAACGAAGCTAATAAAAGTTTTATCAAAACCAATGGATCAATAGAACTAATTGAAATTAAAGAAAACTAATTAATTGAAAGGGGTTTTCAAAAATAATTAAATTAAGTAACTAAAATAAAGCAAAGAAATAAAACGCTTCAAATAATTTAAAATTATTTCTTATTACTATAAATATACAGAAATTGTTGAAGCTACAGTTTTATTATATATAGAAAATAAGACTAATTACTTTTTCATGCATGCATCGGACTCGAATTTTGCATGTTTTACTAGAAACGGCAAAAGAATATGAATATGTAAACATCACTCATCTATAATTTATGCGATTTATCCATGTTTTTTCCAGTTTTGTTTGAATGTGAATAGAAAAATGACTAGTATTCCACATTACCTACATATAAAGACAAAGTAAATTAATATATTACTAGCTAATGACGTTAATCAGAGTGGGAAGTGGAAACATTGAACATCTAGGTTTAATAAATAGCCAAATAGGAAAATACGAAATGATAGAAAATATACTTTCGTCGACTTTAATCACATTAATTTTAGGAATATTCAAAAAAATTGAATGCTAAACGTCCTTGTATTATTATCTTTTATTTGAATAAAAATAAGATTCATATTATTGATAACACGTTGTGAACAGGAAATTTTAGTCGTATAATTTTTATATGGTAAGATCCATGTGGCAACTCATAATTTTTTATAAAGGAGTATAAGCACGAGAGAATAGGCATATAATATAAAGTATTTTAAATACAGATAGTGTAATATTTGCTTCTAAGACAGAGTTTCAAAATTTGTACTAGTAGAGAGCTACAAGAAAATATAAATTGCCAGACGAAATAACATAGTTCAGATTTTTTTAACACATAAAAATTGCATTCAGATTACAATGTCAGAAAATAAAATATCTATCGAAAATTGTTAGATAAAATATAGATGGATTGTCACAAAATATTTCGGCAAAAAAACAAAGACAATCGACTGACTTCAGACATTAGTAATTCGATTATAAAACTATTTGATATATCTAAAACATTAAAGTAGATTTGTTACAACAACAACAAAAAATAGACATTATCAATTCTTTTTTTTTCTTGTAAAACAGTTGAATTAACAAGACTTAAATTTATATTGAATTTTTCAAATTCTTAAATTTCTAGTAACACGTAGGACCGACACAATTATATGAAATTCAACTATCTTAGATAATAAACCATGAAATATTGTTAAGCATGATTATAGATAATAAACAATAAAACATGTGCTATAGAAAAACTGAATAAACTAATTGATACTGAATACCATTATATTGAATAACAATTCATATTAACTATAATTAATCGATTAAAGAAATTATATGTCAAAAGCTCTCTATAATTGGATTTATTAAATCATTACGCTAACTAAGACTATTGAGAACCTCAAAAGCTCTCTATAATTTTGGGTATTTCTAAACAATCTACATGAGCAATTTATATATTTAATACATATATAACTTTCGTATAGGTTTGAATAACTTGAACTGTTGCTATCGCAGTGCACAAAAACTAAAATAAAAACGTATGTATAATTAATATTGACTACACTAGAATTCCACGTCCATGATGGGAATGGAATCATGGACCATAGAACATCAACAACTAAGCATCATCTATATTTGGTTATTGAATTTTCGCTTAAATATACACTAAAGATGAAGGGAAGATGAATTTTTTTGGGAAACATATTATTTTTAACCCAAATATAACTTTAGATAATAGATTAATTTATTAAAAAAAAAATTTCAACTAGCCTTCTGGCTTTTAAATCTCACTCCTACTACTGCAAATATAAGGTTCGATCTCTGATGCCTTGAAGATTTGCAAAGTGACTATACCACTGGACCTCCTGCCATCGGCATTTATTTATTAAAATTCTAAAAAATTAAATGTTTTCAATTTATTTATTAAAGGTCTAAAAGTTTTCAATTTGTTTCATTTTTTTCAAGGATTTTCTGCCGACCTACCTGCAACGCTAGATAAAACAATTATTGATGTTTTGTTCTTTTCATCATTTGTCTTTGATTTAATTGGTTTTCACATATGTGTAGATCTACCAAAAAACAATCTGTTTTAACAAAAAAGGGATTAATTTGTCCACATTTTTCGATCTATTGACACCATTTTTCACAAGTGAACTAACCAAAAAGTTATTTCACGATTTGATGGCAGAAGTTTTGATAAGAAGAGGCCAGAAGACTATGATAATGTGGTTTGAAGAAGATATGGGAAATGGATCCTAACTTGTTGAAAAGTAAGTTAAGTTTTAGCTATTGTTAATCACCTAATTTACAAATGTGTAAATACTCTCAAAATTATGTTCTCTAAAACCTTATTCCCTAGAAATCGTTTTTAAATCTTTTAACATATGATGAAAAAGAATCTAATCATTCCTAGCAAAGCTATTAATTGAATCATTTAAACTGTTGGATTAAGACAAGCTCAACAATCATTATATCTTTCTTTTCTTTTTGATATCTTAATGTAACTTTTTTGAATAATTATATAACTTACATAATTCATAACATAGTATGAACATGAAATCCTGTCACATTGGTGAAACTTTTAAACCGGTTTTGTTTTCCTCACCTACGTCGTCTAACGCTTTACCTCTAAGTAAATTAAGGGTTCTCATATTTATTAAATAATTACTTTTCATAAGTAATTATTAGATCGACAATAAATTTTATCCATAAGTAATTATTAGATCGACAAGAGGTGATAGCGTTAAACAAGAAGAGTATGCTAAAGTATTAGGAAGTGTAATGTACTTGATGAATTGTACCAGGCCTGCCATAGCATACACAGTGAGCAGATTAAGCAGGTACATGCATAGTCCTAATAGTGATCATTGGAAGGCTCTACATAGGTTACTTAGATACTTGAGAGGTACAATGAATTGGAGCCTATGTTACGATGAATCTTCCTGCATGATTGAGGGTTACTCTGATGCTAACTCGGTTACTGACAAAGATGAAGTAAACTCCACAAGTGGTTTTGTCTTCACTGTGTCATGTGGAGCAATCTCTTGGAAGTCTTCTAGACAGACATGAACTGCTCGCTCTACCATGGAATCTGAATTGATTGCTTTAGAATTAGCAAGTCAAGAAGCAGATTGGTTGAGAAGTGTATTTGCTGACCTTCCAATGCACGGTAAAACTTGTTCTTCTATCTCATTGAGATGTGACTCCCAGTCAGCCTTAGCTGTAGCTATGAATAAGCTGTACAATGGGAAGAAGAGTCATATTAGGTTAAGACACAAGGTGATCAAAAGCTTGATTGAAGCTGGTATTCTGTCACTGGAGTATGTTCGATCGGCTAAGAACATAGCTGATCCTTTTACAAAGGGCTTGTGTAGACGGATTGTCTTGGACACTGCTCGAGAGATGGGACTAAAAGAGAGACGTTTACTAACTTCGGACACCTTACCAGGCAACTCAATGGAGTGAAACTTGTCAGGTTCAAAAGGTCAAACAAAAGAAGTGTATGTAATCTAGTGATGTCTTGAACCAATGTACAAACTATTAAACTCGATTGTAATGACTAGTTTTACTGTATATCAAGTGAGTTCAGCTGTTGAATGATCTAAAAACTAAAGTGTTCCACTCTTAGGTCTTTATATCATTCTACTCAGTAGGAAATAGAGTGTTAAGTCACTCAAATATTACCAATAAATACTGATCAAGTAAGGACTCAGCTGATGTAGAAGCGATTTTTCCAGAGAAGTAAAAGTTGATTCAAGCCAATTTGGTATCAACATGTTTTGTTAAAAAGCTTAAGTAACTATATGTGGGGGAATGTTGGAGTATAGTTCTTAAGTTCGGTTAGTTAGCTAACCAAAGGATTAAACCGACATTGAACCCGGTTTGATTTAACGAAATACAAAAATATTGAGCCACGTCATGTTCTCTTCTTCCTATATATAATGAAGCGAAGAATCGAGAGTGAGACATACACAGATTGAAAAATCCAATTCTTCATAGAAATCGAGCTTGCTCGTTTCGCTAAAATACCGGCGAGTATTGAAGAACAAATCAAGAACTTCTTGAACTCATAATCTTCCTAAAGGCTCAAAAACTTCTTTGGTTCATCTTGAAGATTGTCGACACAGTTCTTCAAGAACAGAGTAGAATTCTTTCTTGAACCTCCTCTTGAACAATCGTGTACGGATTAGGGGATAATTCGTTAAAGTCCAGAAGCTTGTGCTTCGACTCTGTAATTTGGTGATTCAACATCTCTTCTTCGACTCTATTCTTCTAACAATCTTTAACGATTTTATTATATATCTACACCTTGTTCCTCTTCTCTGGAAAGCAATCGGTAAACAGGAATAGAAAAAGAAGAAGGAGCAATGGCAAGAAACAGTTGCATTCCGGATCTGTCAAGGTTACAACCTCTCACCGGAGCCAATTATTGGAGGTGGTCTGAAGAATTACTTTTCTTCTTTCAAGAAATTGGCATAGATTATGTATTGTATGAGGTCTGCGATTTTTCAAGAAGTAAAGATTCCAATCTGGTTGACTCCGATTCGTCGAAAGTAACTGGAGAAGAAAAACCCAAAGATGACCTCAAAGAATCTCTACTGCAGAAGGATTCCGAGGGTACTCTATCGAAGAAAGGGAAGAGAGACGGATTGTTCGCGGAACATAACATGACCTGTAGAGGACACTTGATTCGACATCTCTCCGAAAGTCTGTTCGACATATATGAGGGAATGGATTCTGCCAAGAAAATTTGGGAAACCTTAAAGAAAAAATATGGAGGAGAAGATGAGGGAAAGAAACAGTATGTTACTTCGAGATGGAGCTCGTTTCTAGTAAGAAATGATCTTCCCGTCCTAGAGCAACTTCTAGAATATGAATCTATAGTTTCAAAGATCCAAGCTGAAGGTATGTGTATTGACAATTTTCTTGTTGCTCATGTGCTGATTGATAAATTGTCTCGGTCTTGGAATGACTATCGATCTAGACTTAAACATGAGAAAAAGAAAATGTCTTTAGACGAGTTGATCTCCGATATTATGATTGAGGAAGCCAACAGAAAGTTCCAAGGATCCTCTGCAACATTTGGTTACAGGAATACAAACACCAACCTAGTTGAAAGTTCTTCCTCTAAATAAAGATTCAAGAAGAAGACTAACAAGAATCAAAAGAAGATTAGTCAGAATCATTCGGTGGAGTTTAAGAAAAAGATTAAGTGTTGGAACTGTAATCAGTTTGGTCATAAAAAACAAGACTGCAAGAAGCCATTAGTAACCAAGATATCCGAAAAAGCTCACCTGACAGAGAACATCATAGCTGTGGTTACTGAAGCAAACTCCACAGAAGATAAGGTGGACTGGATAATCAACTCGGGAGCTACTATGCATATCTGTAATCAGGGTTCACTCTTCAGGAACATGGTGACAATAGGATGTGAGAACGTGTTTCTAGGAGATGGCAGTGCATTGAAAATGTCTGGAGTCGGAGAGGTAGACCTATCACTGTCCTCTGGTAAAGTTCTCACACTCACAAAGGTTTTGTTAGTTCCTAACATGCGTAGAAATCTTATCTCTAGTGCTTTGTTAATGATGGCTGGAATTAAACAGACTATAGATGCTGGTAAAATGGTCCTAACTAAGAACAGTGAGTATGTTGAAAAGGCTTTTTGTATCAACAATCTGTTTTTGTTAGAAACCATGAATATTAATAAAGGAGATGATTCTGTGTACTTATGCAGTAGCTTTGATGAATGGCATGGTAGACTAGGGCACTTCAACTCTAACTCTATGAATAGATTGAATCATCTAGGAATCATATCAATGAAATCTGGGAAACCTTCAAGTAAGTGTGAAGTCTGTGTGGAAGCTAAACATGCTAGAAAACCATTTAAAAATCCAATAGTGAGAAGCTCTAGTTTGTTAGACTTGATTCACACTGACATAGCCGATTTCAAAAACACGATCAATAGAGGTGGTAAGAAATACTACATCACTTTCATTGATGATTTTTCCAAGTTTTTTCAGGTGTTTTTACTGAATGCAAAAGATGAGGCCTTCAATGCTTTTGTTCAGTATAAAACCGAAGTAGAAAACCAACTAGACAAGAGAATAAAGAGAATTAGATCTGATAGAGGTGGTGAGTACACATCAGATAAATTCAAAGCCTTCTGTGTTAATGAGGGAATTGTACACGAATTCACAGCCCCTTACACCCCTCAGCATAACAGAATAGCCAAAAGGAAAAACAGAACCCTGAAAAATATGATGAACTCTATGTTATTAAGTTCTGGTCTATGTGACAAGTTGTGGTGGGAAGCTGTGCTGACTGCCAGCTACATTCTAAACCGAGTTCCACACAAAGGACTGTCTGCAACTCCTTATGATATGTGGAAGGGATTTCCACCTAACCTGAGTTATATGAGAGTGTGGGGGGATGCCTCGCCAAAGTAGGTCTACCAGACTTTAAGAAAAACAACATATGATCAAAGACTGTGGATTCTGTTCTGATAGGCTATGCTTCAAACAGTTCTGCCTACAGATGTCTCACATTTAACTCAGAGACCATGGTGCTGGGACATGTACTGGAATCACGAGATGTTGTGTTCTTTGAAGAGTTGTTTCCTTTCAAGAAACTTGCAAATAGCTTAACTATTGGAATCATTGCGGTAAGAAGAGTCTCAGAAACTGAAACTTCAACCCCTAGGGAGAGTAAGAGAGACATAAAACAGAAGGACTTTGGCTCGGATTTTATAACGAGCTATATAGTGGAACATGAAGAGCTGAGTGAAGAGTTTGTATACAAATTTCTTATAGAAGAGGATCATGTGTCATACTCTGCTGCCATGAAGACTCTGGACGTGATGTTCTGGAAAGAAGCTATTAATGATGAGTTTGAATCCATACTCTCAAACCACACTTGGGACCTTGTTGATCTACTAAGCGGATGCAAAGCCTTGAGAAGCAAATGGATACTTAAGAAAAAGCTAAAATCAGATGGAACCATATACAAATATAAGGCAAGATTGGTGGTTCAAGGCTTCAGTCAGAAACATGGAGTAGACTATTTTGATACCTACTCACCTGTGTCAAAGATAGCTTCTATAAGACTCCTCATGGCAGTGGCATATTCACAGAAATTAATCGTACACTAGATGGACGTAAAGACGGCATTCTTGAATGGTGACCTAGACAAAGAAATTTACATATTGCAACCTGAAGGCTTCATAGAAGAAGGACTTAAACACAAGAGGTGATAGCGTTAGACAAGAAGAGTAAGCTAAAGTATTAGGAAGTGTAATGTACTTGATGAATTGTACCAGGCCTGCCATAGCATACACAGTGAGCAGATTAAGCAGGTACATGCATAGTCCTAATAGTGATCATTGGAAGGCTCTACATAGGTTACTTAGATACTTGAGAGGTACAATGAATTGGAGCCTATGTTACGATGAATCTTCCTGCGTGATTGAAGGTTACTCTGATGCTAACTCGGTTACTGACAAAGATGAAGTAAACTCCACAAGTGGTTTTGTCTTCACTGTGTCATGTGGAGCAATCTCTTGGAAGTCTTCTAGACAGACATGAACTGCTCGCTCTACCATGGAATCTGAATTGATTGCTTTAGAATTAGCAAGTCAAGAAGCAGATTGGTTGAGAAGTGTATTTGCTGACCTTCCAATGCACGGTAAAACTTGTTCTTCTATCTCATTGAGATGTGACTCCCAGTCAGCCTTAGCTGTAGCTATGAATAAGCTGTACAATGGGAAGAAGAGTCATATTAGGTTAAGACACAAGGTGATCAAAAGCTTGATTGAAGCTGGTATTCTGTCACTGGAGTATGTTCGATCGGCTAAGAACATAGCTGATCCTTTTACAAAGGGCTTGTGTAGACGGATTGTCTTGGACACTGCTCGAGAGATGGGACTAAAAGAGAGACGTTTACTAACTTCGGACACCTTACCAGGCAACTCAATGGAGTGAAACTTGTCAGGTTCAAAAGGTCAAACAAAAGAAGTGTATGTAATCTAGTGATGTCTTGAACCAATGTACAAACTATTAAACTCGATTGTAATGACTAGTTTTACTGTATATCAAGTGAGTTCAGCTGTTGAATGATCTAAAAACTAAAGTGTTCCACTCTTAGGTCTTTATATCATTCTACTCAGTAGGAAATAGAGTGTTAAGTCACTCAAATATTACCAATAAATACTGATCAAGTAAGGACTCAGCTGATGTAGAAGCGATTTTTCCAGAGAAGTAAAAGTTGATTCAAGCCAATTTGGTATCAACATGTTTTGTTAAAAAGCTTAAGTAACTATATGTGGGGGAATGTTGGAGTATAGTTCTTAAGTTCGGTTAGTTAGCTAACCAAAGGATTAAACCGACATTGAACCCCGGTTTGATTTAACGAAATACAAAAATATTGAGCCACGTCATGTTCTCTTCTTCCTATATATAATGAAGCGAAGAATCGAGAGTGAGACATACACAGATTGAAAAATCCAATTCTTCATAGAAATCGAGCTTGCTCGTTTCGCTAAAATACCGGCGAGTATTGAAGAACAAATCAAGAACTTCTTGAACTCATAATCTTCCTAAAGGCTCAAAAACTTCTTTGGTTCATCTTGAAGATTGTCGACACAGTTCTTCAAGAACAGAGTAGAATTCTTTCTTGAACCTCCTCTTGAACAATCGTGTACGGATTAGGGGATAATTCGTTAAAGTCCAGAAGCTTGTGCTTCGACTCTGTAATTTGGTGATTCAACATCTCTTCTTCGACTCTATTCTTCTAACAATCTTTAACGATTTTATTATATATCTACACCTTGTTCCTCTTCTCTGGAAAGCAATCGGTAAACAGGAATAGAAAAAGAAGAAGGAGCAATGGCAAGAAACAGTTGCATTCCGGATCTGTCAAGGTTACAACCTCTCACCGGAGCCAATTATTGGAGGTGGTCTGAAGAATTACTTTTCTTCTTTCAAGAAATTGGCATAGATTATGTATTGTATGAGGTCTGCGATTTTTCAAGAAGTAAAGATTCCAATCTGGTTGACTCCGATTCGTCGAAAGTAACTGGAGAAGAAAAACCCAAAGATGACCTCAAAGAATCTCTACTGCAGAAGGATTCCGAGGGTACTCTATCGAAGAAAGGGAAGAGAGACGGATTGTTCGCGGAACATAACATGACCTGTAGAGGACACTTGATTCGACATCTCTCCGAAAGTCTGTTCGACATATATGAGGGAATGGATTCTGCCAAGAAAATTTGGGAAACCTTAAAGAAAAAATATGGAGGAGAAGATGAGGGAAAGAAACAGTATGTTACTTCGAGATGGAGCTCGTTTCTAGTAAGAAATGATCTTCCCGTCCTAGAGCAACTTCTAGAATATGAATCTATAGTTTCAAAGATCCAAGCTGAAGGTATGTGTATTGACAATTTTCTTGTTGCTCATGTGCTGATTGATAAATTGTCTCGGTCTTGGAATGACTATCGATCTAGACTTAAACATGAGAAAAAGAAAATGTCTTTAGACGAGTTGATCTCCGATATTATGATTGAGGAAGCCAACAGAAAGTTCCAAGGATCCTCTGCAACATTTGGTTACAGGAATACAAACACCAACCTAGTTGAAAGTTCTTCCTCTAAATAAAGATTCAAGAAGAAGACTAACAAGAATCAAAAGAAGATTAGTCAGAATCATTCGGTGGAGTTTAAGAAAAAGATTAAGTGTTGGAACTGTAATCAGTTTGGTCATAAAAAACAAGACTGCAAGAAGCCATTAGTAACCAAGATATCCGAAAAAGCTCACCTGACAGAGAACATCATAGCTGTGGTTACTGAAGCAAACTCCACAGAAGATAAGGTGGACTGGATAATCAACTCGGGAGCTACTATGCATATCTGTAATCAGGGTTCACTCTTCAGGAACATGGTGACAATAGGATGTGAGAACGTGTTTCTAGGAGATGGCAGTGCATTGAAAATGTCTGGAGTCGGAGAGGTAGACCTATCACTGTCCTCTGGTAAAGTTCTCACACTCACAAAGGTTTTGTTAGTTCCTAACATGCGTAGAAATCTTATCTCTAGTGCTTTGTTAATGATGGCTGGAATTAAACAGACTATAGATGCTGGTAAAATGGTCCTAACTAAGAACAGTGAGTATGTTGAAAAGGCTTTTTGTATCAACAATCTGTTTTTGTTAGAAACCATGAATATTAATAAAGGAGATGATTCTGTGTACTTATGCAGTAGCTTTGATGAATGGCATGGTAGACTAGGGCACTTCAACTCTAACTCTATGAATAGATTGAATCATCTAGGAATCATATCAATGAAATCTGGGAAACCTTCAAGTAAGTGTGAAGTCTGTGTGGAAGCTAAACATGCTAGAAAACCATTTAAAAATCCAATAGTGAGAAGCTCTAGTTTGTTAGACTTGATTCACACTGACATAGCCGATTTCAAAAACACGATCAATAGAGGTGGTAAGAAATACTACATCACTTTCATTGATGATTTTTCCAAGTTTTTTCAGGTGTTTTTACTGAATGCAAAAGATGAGGCCTTCAATGCTTTTGTTCAGTATAAAACCGAAGTAGAAAACCAACTAGACAAGAGAATAAAGAGAATTAGATCTGATAGAGGTGGTGAGTACACATCAGATAAATTCAAAGCCTTCTGTGTTAATGAGGGAATTGTACACGAATTCACAGCCCCTTACACCCCTCAGCATAACAGAATAGCCAAAAGGAAAAACAGAACCCTGAAAAATATGATGAACTCTATGTTATTAAGTTCTGGTCTATGTGACAAGTTGTGGTGGGAAGCTGTGCTGACTGCCAGCTACATTCTAAACCGAGTTCCACACAAAGGACTGTCTGCAACTCCTTATGATATGTGGAAGGGATTTCCACCTAACCTGAGTTATATGAGAGTGTGGGGGGATGCCTCGCCAAAGTAGGTCTACCAGACTTCAAGAAAAACAACATATGATCAAAGACTGTGGATTCTGTTCTGATAGGCTATGCTTCAAACAGTTCTGCCTACAGATGTCTCACATTTAACTCAGAGACCATGGTGCTGGGACATGTACTGGAATCACGAGATGTTGTGTTCTTTGAAGAGTTGTTTCCTTTCAAGAAACTTGCAAATAGCTTAACTATTGGAATCATTGCGGTAAGAAGAGTCTCAGAAACTGAAACTTCAACCCCTAGGGAGAGTAAGAGAGACATAAAACAGAAGGACTTTGGCTCGGATTTTATAACGAGCTATATAGTGGAACATGAAGAGCTGAGTGAAGAGTTTGTATACAAATTTCTTATAGAAGAGGATCATGTGTCATACTCTGCTGCCATGAAGACTCTGGACGTGATGTTCTGGAAAGAAGCTATTAATGATGAGTTTGAATCCATACTCTCAAACCACACTTGGGACCTTGTTGATCTACTAAGCGGATGCAAAGCCTTGAGAAGCAAATGGATACTTAAGAAAAAGCTAAAATCAGATGGAACCATATACAAATATAAGGCAAGATTGGTGGTTCAAGGCTTCAGTCAGAAACATGGAGTAGACTATTTTGATACCTACTCACCTGTGTCAAAGATAGCTTCTATAAGACTCCTCATGGCAGTGGCATCTTCACAGAAATTAATCGTACACTAGATGGACGTAAAGACGGCATTCTTGAATGGTGACCTAGACAAAGAAATTTACATATTGCAACCTGAAGGCTTCATAGAAGAAGGACTTAAACACAAGAGGTGATAGCGTTAGACAAGAAGAGTATGCTAAAGTATTAGGAAGTGTAATGTACTTGATGAATTGTACCAGGCCTGCCATAGCATACACAGTGAGCAGATTAAGCAGGTACATGCATAGTCCTAATAGTGATCATTGGAAGGCTCTACATAGGTTACTTAGATACTTGAGAGGTACAATGAATTGGAGCCTATGTTACGATGAATCTTCCTGCGTGATTGAAGGTTACTCTGATGCTAACTCGGTTACTGACAAAGATGAAGTAAACTCCACAAGTGGTTTTGTCTTCACTGTGTCATGTGGAGCAATCTCTTGGAAGTCTTCTAGACAGACATGAACTGCTCGCCCTACCATGGAATCTGAATTGATTGCTTTAGAATTAGCAAGTCAAGAAGCAGATTGGTTGAGAAGTGTATTTGCTGACCTTCCAATGCACGGTAAAACTTGTTCTTCTATCTCATTGAGATGTGACTCCCAGTCAGCCTTAGCTGTAGCTATGAATAAGCTGTACAATGGGAAGAAGAGTCATATTAGGTTAAGACACAAGGTGATCAAAAGCTTGATTGAAGCTGGTATTCTGTCACTGGAGTATGTTCGATCGGCTAAGAACATAGCTGATCCTTTTACAAAGGGCTTGTGTAGACGGATTGTCTTGGACACTGCTCGAGAGATGGGACTAAAAGAGAGACGTTTACTAACTTCGGACACCTTACCAGGCAACTCAATGGAGTGAAACTTGTCAGGTTCAAAAGGTCAAACAAAAGAAGTGTATGTAATCTAGTGATGTCTTGAACCAATGTACAAACTATTAAACTCGATTGTAATGACTAGTTTTACTGTATATCAAGTGAGTTCAGCTGTTGAATGATCTAAAAACTAAAGTGTTCCACTCTTAGGTCTTTATATCATTCTACTCAGTAGGAAATAGAGTGTTAAGTCACTCAAATATTACCAATAAATACTGATCAAGTAAGGACTCAGCTGATGTAGAAGCGATTTTTCCAGAGAAGTAAAAGTTGATTCAAGCCAATTTGGTATCAACATGTTTTGTTAAAAAGCTTAAGTAACTATATGTGGGGGAATGTTGGAGTATAGTTCTTAAGTTCGGTTAGTTAGCTAACCAAAGGATTAAACCGACATTGAACCCGGTTTGATTTAACGAAATACAAAAATATTGAGCCACGTCATGTTCTCTTCTTCCTATATATAATGAAGCGAAGAATCGAGAGTGAGACATACACAGATTGAAAAATCCAATTCTTCATAGAAATCGAGCTTGCTCGTTTCGCTAAAATACCGGCGAGTATTGAAGAACAAATCAAGAACTTCTTGAACTCATAATCTTCCTAAAGGCTCAAAAACTTCTTTGGTTCATCTTGAAGATTGTCGACATAGTTCTTCAAGAACAGAGTAGAATTCTTTCTTGAACCTCCTCTTGAACAATCGTGTACGGATTAGGGGATAATTCGTTAAAGTCCAGAAGCTTGTGCTTCGACTCTGTAATTTGGTGATTCAACATCTCTTCTTCGACTCTATTCTTCTAACAATCTTTAACGATTTTATTATATATCTACTCTCTCACTTAATGAAATTTTTTGAGATATGGAAATATATTTGGCAAAGATTGCCTAGATACTGGTTTTGGTTACATGCCCTAAACAAGTTAAAAAAAACATGCAAACCGAACAAAAACTCTCCATCAGACACGACGAAGAGTTAATCAATTTAGTATAGCATACAATTTTTGACTTATAACTTCATTGATCTACTAACACTTGTTAACATGAATTTATTATTAAAAATAATAATTAGTTGCATTGATTCAAGCATGTGTTAACACATGTTCTATTGTTTATTATATTTATACTTCATGCATCATAATACATTACTGTTTATTATTAAATTGATTAAGATCGGCACATATCTTGATAATCTCAGTAAATGTTTTATTCACTTGCTTTGAGGACCCATTTGCAGCCAAGAATGTTTATATCATTAGTTGTAAAAACAGATACCAGGTGAAATTTGCGCACTGATATCATGATAACAAAAGAGAAAAAAAAAAGATTTCATAGAATGTTTCTGAGATGATTAGTACATGTCTCAAGATTTATATTTATACCTATAGAAAAGATGGAGTAAACTTTAAGCATTATATATTAATCTCATCATTTAAGCCTAGAGATTTGAAACTGTCGAATGTGTTAGTGGATCTTTAGAGGAGCTTTCAGAAGACGTTGTTGTACCTTGTTTCCAATTAGAGCGTTATAGACTGTAACATTTTTTTAGTGGAAATTTTAACCCAAAAAAAAAACATTTTGTTTTGTTTTATAACAATTTTTGAAGATGCATTTTTATAAAGTCACATGAATGGGATTAATGAAGTCACGAGAGAGTTGAAAGAAGCTTGGAAGAAAAGGCTTATAAGTTTGTTAGAGATTTAAGTTTGAAGATAAGAAGAAATATTGACAAATCTTATAAAAAAGGAAATTTGGCTTTTTGGTATAAGCAAATCAATAGAAAATCTAAGAAAGATAAAATTGAGTTACAAACTACAAAAGAAATAGAAGTCATAACGTAAGGGGTAAAGCTTCAACATGAGAATATGTTTTGGGGCGAAAATCTTATTCTTGGAATTGGTTTAGAAGTTGTTTTTGAGAGAGAAACATAATTCTTCATTGTGAAGTTTTTAGAGATAGATTTTGGTTAGTTTCTAGTTGAGAGTATATCCAATAAAGTGAGAATCTTTTGTAAGAAAAGTTGTATTTGAATAAACCTAGTTTTCCTGTTTGTCTACAATGTTTTGTGTGTGCAGATTTATAGTCAATAATTTGTTTTGTCGAATTCTGTCCACTTATAATCACTACAAGAAAACAACCCGAGATCCGACCGCAGTTCCGACGGAGAGCTTCTGGTCGAAAATTTGCGACACAAAAACCGATCAATATCGACAAATTTGACAATTTTCAAAAAATGGTCAGTACTTGTAGGAACTTTCCGACCATAACCGACAACATACATATACCGACCGTTACCGACGACTCCGGAAGGTTATGGTCAGAAATTTCCAACCCCATAACCGACCAATATCGAAAGTTTTGGCAATTTTGGAATCCGGTCGGGAGCTGTCGGAACTTTCCGACCACCACCGACAACATACAAATGGGAAATGGGGGGAAAACTGGGCGGCAAACGTTTATTCACGGGAAACATGTCCTGAAAATCGCTGACACGCGGTCCCGACCGGTTCCGACGCCCGCCGACCGGTTTCGACATTATATCACCGAGTTCATCTCTTTTGTCTTCCTCCACGATTTACAGAGCTTCACCACCAAAATCAAAACTCCCATCACTTCCGCCTTCTCCCGTCGATATCTCTCCTAGGGTCTTCCACAACTCCACCCATATGTACGTTCTTCACAAATTTCCTTCTCAATTACTTAATTTTTGCTTAGATTAGATTATAAAAAATCTTGATTTGATTTCGCGAATTGCTTTATGTGGTTTGGATTACAAAATACTGAGTTGGTGTTGTTTAATTTTGTCATGTCATGCTTGATTTACAATCTCGATTTCGTTTGTTGCTAACGAAATCGACAAAGCTCCTGTCGATAAGCATTTTAATTTTTTTTCCCAAAATGTTAAGTCGTAGGAAGTGGTCGGAAATTTCCGACCACTACTGACAGAGACTTTCCGACAACCACCGACCGGGGTCTTCCTACCACTACTGACCGCCTTTTCCGACCACTTGAAGTTGTCGGACGTTTCCGACAACTACTGACGACTTAGTACTTTTCGACCATCTCAAACCGACGACCATTTTTCCGTCAAATAGTGTCGGAAATTGTATTTTTCCGACCATTACTGACGGCAAGCGGCGTCAGAATTCGATATGTTTTGTTGTAGTGAATTGGTATAAAAGCCGAACAATGGAACACAAAACAAAAGTCTGAAGCAAAGTGGAGCTATGGTAGCAATTTTCAATGGCCTCCACACTAATCAGATTAAGAGAGTTCAAAAATGTACTACAATAAAAGAGCATGGGATATTCTTCAAGTGAGCTTTGAAGGGATGCGAAGTGTTAAGAGAACTTGCATAGACATGCTAGCATCAAAGTTTATAAATTTGTCTATGGGTGAAGATGAATTTGTTGAAGAGTTCAGTAACAAGCTGTTATCGTTAGCTCGTGAGGCATTGGTGTTGGGAAAAACGTATAAAGACAAGAAAGTAGTCAAAAGTTTATGAGGTGTCTTCCTTCTAGATTTCCATAACTCTAATACATTAAAGTTCCATGAGGTTGTTGGTATAGTTTATGCTTATAAGTTAGAGATCAACCGAAAGAGTCCACTAAGTAAAGTAGAAGACATAATTCTAGTGTCTAAAAAGTCACGGAAAGAAAATGTAACAATTGATGATTTAAAAGAAAAAATTGGTTTGATGATCAAGAGACTTCTACAAAAGGCTGAAAGAGGTTAAAGAAAATAGTATCAGTTACCTTCAATGGCATCGTGGAGTCATAGTGATGGGGAGCAGGAAATCAACATCCTAAATAAATTTATGGCACATCTGGGTATTGCCTAAGTAACAGATGATAAAGATAACAACGTTCATATTGATAATGAAGATGCAGTAGCTGAGGAGTATGATTCTTATGATGAATCTGATATGACTCTAGAAGAACAGTTGAGCATCGTGGTAGCATCCTTAGTTGAAACTCGTGAATAAAACAAATGTCTTAATGTTAAACTGGAAGGGAAATCGACAGAGCAGTTACACAACATCAAGATGATAAGCAAAGGAAATGAAGATCTTGAAAAAATCCTATCATTGTGAAGAACGAGCAATGTGAGTTGGGGGGCTTGGTTATTCGAGAGCAGAATCTAGTGGTATAAAAAAGTTTGTCAAAGTTGCACTAGACGTCGATAAATAAACGAGCCGTGTGTGATCCAAACCAAAATATGAGAAGCACTTAATCTTAGAAAACTGCATAAATCCAACACCCATAAAACAAGTCTTTGTTCTACCTAAATCTACGAACAGATCTGCCTTTTTCTATAAGGTTGTATAAGAGATCTTATAAATTCTTTTGAATAATATATTTATAAATTATCATATAAAATTTTATAAATAATATATTTATACACTACAAGAAAACACGCCTTTTGCGATGGCAAAATCCCTTGCAAGGCTGTCACAATAGGCAAAAAGAAACGCCCTTGCGATGACCACTTATATGTCGCAATTTGCGTGTCGCAAACATAGATACGTAGCATGGAAGTCACAAGGCCTGCGAGGGAAAGAATATGTCGCAAAGGCCTAGCATAAGTCGGTGTCGCAACGGCCTAGCAGAGCCTGCGACGCCCTTGCGGGAGCGCGCCCTGCGACTCCCTTGCAAGGGCGCGACTTGCGACAGCCTTGCGGGAGCACACCCTGCGACACCGTTGCAAGGGCGCATCTTGTGACACCCTTGCAAGGGCGCGTCCTGCGATACCCTTGCAAGGGCGCGTCCTGCGACACCCTTGCAAGGGCGCGTCCTGCGACTCCCTTGCAAGGGCACGCCCTGCGACTCCCTTGCAAGGGCGCACTGTGCGACTCCCTTGCGAGAGCACGCCCTGCTACGTCCTTGCGACGCCATTTATAATTTATTTAAAAATAAAAAAAATATTTTAAATATTTTAAATATAAATTTAAAATAAAAAAGTTTTTTTTCGAATTAAAAATATTTTTAAATAAAAAAAATTACAAAAGGTTTTTTATAATTCAGAAATCGTCCGAGCGATCTACATTTCCCGACCCGGATCGGGTGTCTTCGTCTTCAGCATTGATCTCGGCAAATGCGTCGGCTAGCTCTGGATCCTTCTTGGCGAGTATAGACCAAAAATGATCATAGGTCGTGATTTTCTTCTTAGATTTGGCAAGCTCGGTGTTAGTCCGATCCAACTCTTGGGTCTGACGGTCGACAATTTGCCGCTGGTCACAGGTTGCTGCAGATGATTGGAAGAATCCTTCAGGGGAGATACACTGCTCAATCCTGGAGCCAAGAGAACATGTGCCAAATATTCTCCTTTTTTTACGGGGAGCGATCTAATAAAAAAATAACAATATTATGTTAGTTTAATTTAGCAAAAATATAAGTTAGAAGAAAAATTTATAATGTAGTTTACCTCAGAGTAGATCTGGTTCTTTTGCGCCGTAGATAATCCCCCGGATGCTGAACTCTCATCACCGCATTCTTGAGTCAATTCCTGCAACTTTGCAGTGACGTCGTTGTAAAGTTTCTCTCTCTAAGCTTCTCTCTCTAATACAGTTATGTATATTCTCTAGCAAATTATTTTTGAAATATTAATATTATTAGTATTCGAAAATCTAAGACTGATATAGTATTATCTAGAAATAAAGGACCAAATGAGCAATTTTATATCTGGTGTGTTGGTCAAGGAAACCAAATTTTCTTAAACAATTTCCCAATCAAGCTATAAACAAGAATATTTTTGAATCTACAACTAATCGTTTACTTTAGCATGGATTTGAACATCGGGTCAAATTTAATTATATGATAGGGTTTATAGTTTGGTTTCACATATTAATTTATTTTCGTTTCGTTTTAACAATTGTATTGTTGGATATAATTAAATTGACGTAAATGTGGTTTCTAACTTATTTTCCAATTTTATGGTATATTACGTATATTTCTACGTAAATAAAGTTTAGGTTTTTATTTTATAGAGGAATGTATAAGGTTACTTATGTAATTATGTAATTAAGAATATTAAGATATCTATAGTTATTTCGTTTGTATATGCTTTGTAAATAGGTTAACTAAGGGTAAATCCCTATGCTGTTATTAATAAGAACTCTTATTATTAAAGTTTTTTTTTTTTTAAATCCTAACCTATCACACATGCATTATAAGATGCATCTCTTATGAGTTCTTCAAAATGTTAGGTTATATCTTTATCTATTAAAACGGAGGTCGATTTCTTAAAACAACATCTATTCGTATAATATTGCAAAAAAATATTTCTAAAATTAATTTCAGGTCCTTTTACAACTACTTTATTTTCGGGAAAAAATAAGTCCTAAAACACGATCAATAGCCAATAACTGCCCATGTTCTCAATTATCTCCACCTCTTTCATCTCCACTAGAGGGTAACCGTTCCCGATTTGGTCGTTAACACTACTCTATTTTGCTATTTCTATGTAATTAATGTTTCAGAAATTCGACTCTATCTCAAAACAATGGCGAATACAAAATTTTTTCGTGTAAAAATTATGCAGTTTCTTCATTTAGTTTAAATGGGTTCACTTTGTGATTTAGGAGTATGGTGAAGGCTTGAAGGGGCTAAGGCTCATTCTCTTCAAGGACGGGGAGATTAATTCTGTAGCTCGGG
The DNA here is from genome assembly GCA_023374145.1 of Lepidium sativum. Classification (NCBI taxonomy): domain Eukaryota; kingdom Viridiplantae; phylum Streptophyta; class Magnoliopsida; order Brassicales; family Brassicaceae; genus Lepidium; species Lepidium sativum. The sequence continues at coordinate 18,966 of JAKUCM010002709.1, read as the reverse complement.
AGGATTCGTCTAATAAAAGTAATGGTGGTACCCAGTCATTTCTTAGTCTTCTTTCTCTTTCTCTGTAACTTTCGTCACTTTCTTGATCTATAAAGGTTGTGATCTCCTTCGTCTCTACGATTTAACATTTTTCACAGGAGATCAAGAGCTATAAGTCAGTATAGCTCCACCCTAGCCAATCTCTATATTGTTGATGTATTTAGCGATGAGAAATTCAGTATTCCACCTCTAGAATCCTCCAAAAGATCATACTGTTGAAGATGTGAGAGGTCATTTATGGTTAGACGAGAAGAATGGAGACTATGTTGTTATGTGGCAATTTGTTCAAACAATTTAGATTACAACATATGGAGATGGTGCAGCTGATCCCTTCCTGAAAATCCAAATAGATGTATTTCTCAAAGGTTACACTCTTTACATCCTCTCCAAACATTATTACATTCGAACCAGATGGTTATAAGGATGTGTCTGGGTGATTAGGTGACAGGAATGAAATAATGTGACTATGTCAATTCAGCACGTCTCACGCTATGTTTACAGATGCCTTTTATCTATTTCTGGATCTATGAAGTAACTTATTTCAGCCTGCAATTGGTGGTAATGCGAAGACGTGCATTATATGCACTATTGAACTAGAAGAGGTAAATTAAGTTACTTCATAGTTATATATCGTTTTATTAATCTTCTAAACCCCAAGACTAGAACAGTTGACTTATCAAAGGTACATGATGATGTGTGTAGCACCATATTGAGGAATCAAAAGGAACTCTCCAAATTACACGCGGAGCCAAGCGCATCACAAACTGTGCTCAAGTGAATGAAGTCTGTACATGAATTTTAAGCATTTATCTGCTATATGTGTTACTCTCTTCTTTAGATCTTACTTCTTTATATTATTTCTTCTCCACTAAATAGGATCATCAGCTTCATGTGTCCTAAATCCTTTTAATTTCTCTTTGCTCTCTCACACATCATCATGAATGACGAAAATATTCATAATGATAAACTTGATCTTAATATCTACTTAGGGATGCCTCAAAAACAAAACCCCGATGAGGATCAAAGCCAGTTGGTTCGTCATAAAGAACAAAATCCAGTGGAAGAACAAGGCTCTAGACTAGCTCTTCAACAGTATATTCAATCGTCTCTTACTCCTCCACATTGTATTATGTCTTCTATACAAAGCTAGGAAAACTACGTTACCCTTTTGAACATTACTCTCGCACCACCTCCAAAGTCATCGTCTTATCAATGCTCAGAATAAGGTCAGTTTCTTCCTCCTCATGCGGTCACAGTTGAAACCACGACTGCAATGCCTTTCTAAAGAGGTCACAAGCGACTTTCAAATTCTAGACCTTGAAAAGGATTTGCTTTTTCATTTTACCTGACAGTTTTTTCACCAACACTTGCATGTTCCTTTGTGTTTTTTATTGATTCACCACATGCATATTCCTTTGTGTTTTTTGATTAATTTCTTATTGGGGGTTGAACAGGTGTTCATAGTTGTTACGGTGAAGGGGAGCGTACGGCAGAGACTCTGACTATGAACTATCACCGAGGTGCCAGTGTTGAGGTTGGTTACTTTTTTTCACTTCCTTTTGAAACCAATTTATAATTCAATGACTAAGTTTGTCTGCTTTATTTGACTTCTTACAAGTTAGGATTGCTAAAATACTTACGGTCCAAGAATGTATATAGAAGATGGGCGTGTTGTCTGTAACTTCGTTGCACAGGTTGGTTGATGGGCGTGTTGGATGAACATTGTCCCAGTAAATCTAAGGTAAGTGGGGACTAATTTAAATCAAACTACAAACTTTATCTGGTTTAATTTAGCACACTTCATGGGTTTCTCTTCCTATATATTGCTAATCATAGTTCGATTTAACACTTTTGATAAAATCAATGGCAATAATTGGTTTTACTCTGTTATGTAAATATAACTAATAACATGAGGTTGATATTTCCTACCAGTGATGGGTGAATAAACAGAGGTTTCATTAGTTTAATTAACGTACTTCCAAGTAATTGGTAAATAACATTAGAATAGTGGTTTATTGAAATTGTAACGTTTTACAGGTTTTATGTTCGAGAAGATATGAATCCTATTCTAATCTGATATTTAATTTTGTGAGTAGTATAATGCTTATTATGTTTGAGTTAATTTTTAAACAATAAGGTTACTAAAACAATTAGTTATTCAAACATGAATTTTAAATGCTTTTTAAATTTGACTAGAACAATCTAACTTAATCAATTAGATAAGGATTTGTGCAATGCAGCAATTTGCTTTTGTTAAATAAAATCAAGTACATATTATATATATATATATATATAATAGAATTTACTTCAATGGACGTTTTCATAGTGTCTTGAAGCCTATATTATATTGGGCTATTGGTTTGTAATGGTTTCTATTTTAAGTGTAACTAAATTTTATTATTGTGAAAATAAATTTTATTATTGGGAAAAGAATTTTTCTATAGAAAATATAAACACCCACACTATAGCATAGATATAGTACTAATTTATAATTATAAAATGAGTATCAACTGTTACTTATTACTTTATTTGTATTTGTGAGTATTGAAATTAACTCATGTTTTCGTGACCCTCCTCCTCACATTTTCTCATGTTGTTGTTAGTCAAACTACTTTAAAATGTCCTACCAACTTTAATCAAAAATTTTATTTGTTTTTAGTAGTTTGAGGTACATGATAATCAATAAAAACGATGCACTATTTTAATATAATTATCAACAACTGTCAGACTTATGTTTTAAAATATATAAAGATTGTAAACATTTTTACACACTTAACATCAAATTTGAATGTTACCATACATATACTTTACAACAAAGAATTACCGATTTTTCTTTAATTTTTACAATCTCCTTTTGCTCGTTTCTCTTTAAGTACATATGTTATCTCCGTAAACTTGCAAAAATAATTTTAACATAATCATACAAATTACTACGAGATTTATAATTTATTCAGCCCGCGCAAAATAGTTCTTAGTTATGTCATTAAAGTCAGATCGATATCATAACCTTATTTGGATAATTAATGGGTACATTAGATTTGTTTGCGTATACATTTGGTGGTTGATATTATTTTATTTTTTTCCCAACTGTAAAATATTATAAAAAATATGGGCTATCAATGAAATTGAAAATTTTCAATTATATGTGTGTGTATGCATGTATGATGTATGTCGCTAATATATAAAATAGCAATGTAACAGCTACTCAAGTACGAAGGTGAACGTCAATATGGTTAGGTTTTGGAAATAACAAGACAAATAAGATCGTAAGATGATACAAACATCTTTATGCATATCATGAATCATTATGTTAGTCATTCTACATACACATTAAAGATCAGACTATACCAAAACCTAGAAGAAGAAGATGACATTACGTGCTATAGAATCATTTTTCTCAGACATAATTAGTAGTAACTTGAGAAATGCCATGTTTTGTTTTGCGGGCTTTGTAACATGGACATCATATCACAACTGCAGCAACCTTATTGCCAGTATCTTCCGGATGTTCCATTCCTCGAATGTTTTGAGTTTACGATAAGCAAACATTCAAGGTTTTTTAATGGAAGCTCTTTTTCAATCAATATGCATAGATATGTCTCTCTTCATATGTAATTCATGGCCTATGGATGTTAAGTATGTGTTTCAGTTTGGTACAGTGACGAATGATATGTCTGTTGTCAAGTTTTCTATTTGGTTTTCAGTTCATGCATCACATTTGGAAGTTGTGAAAATGTCTGTTATGGACCACCAAGCTGTATGTTATATAAATTCTTCAAAAGACAACAAATTATTTTGTTTCATTATGTTTGGTTTGTTCTTTCGAGTCTATTATGTATATAATCTTTCTAATCATTCTCAGACGTATTTGGTCAAGTAAACACTTAATAAAAGAGATCCACAATCGAGGAGTCAAGATATACTTTATAGAATATTTTGATTACCATTTGTCAGTTGTGCCTATCAATTTATATTATCTCATTTGTTTATTATTTAGCTTCTCTTTTTTCATTTCTAAAATTGAGACATTATTAATAGGAATGGTAATGTATTAATTGAAATAAATGATGAGGAAACATTAACAGAATCTACCATGCCAATCTTCAGTTTCGTGTAGATATCATTTCTCACAATATGAAATTAATATAAATGATGATGATGCTGTAACATTAAACTAGATTATGTTATCTCTGTAAACAACAAAATTTATATAAAAAAAAACATTTTTTCTAATTTAATCCACGCATTTACTCTGTCATCTAGGCCTTTTTAGGTTAGTTATTTCTTCCATTGTTTTTGACCCACATCAATGTTGTACACAGTTCTGATAAAAGTTGTATACAACTAAATAATGTAACCTAAATTTTGCACACAATATTTGATTTCAATTTCAATTACAAATTAAAAAAAAAAATTTAACAAATATATAATATTTTTTATTTTTACCATTTGTTTGACCAACGTCAGAGCTGTGAAGAAACCTGATAACAGCTTCGTTTACGAATCAGGCAGAATATATAGGCGTGTATGAGTTACCATTATATATTTAATTTTTCTCTTTGTTAATCAATTGAGAGACCCTTCAAAGCTGTCCTTTTCTCATTATACACAAGATATCGACGGAATTTTTTTTTTTTTAAAAAGAAAGAAAAGATGGTTAGGGTTTGTTTTAGTTCAAAGAGAAAGTTGAAAACGGCAATGCGGTCTTCAAAAAAATAAACCATCGATGGCGACATTCCGACTGATTTCACCATTCCCATCAATCAACACATCCTGAACCTCTGATGCCTAATATCCCGACAAACGATGAGCTTATTCCAACGGAGAATAATATTCTCGCTCTGTATCATCCTCGAAAGTACTTACCTGCTCTGGGTCAAGCTCTTATGATGATAAGAGAGAAGAAAGTTGTGACATTGAAAAGACTAATGATGATGATGATGTAGGAGATATGGTTGCTTCACGTCTTCTGAACCGACAGTGTAAAAGTGATAAACCATCTTGTTCAAAGAGGAAAAAAACTACACTGAATTCATCTCCATCGGAGTTCTCTGAATACACTGACAGATTCATCTCTGTTGCTGCTTAGGAAAAGTGTAAGATACTTCTTACCAAAAAAAATATTATTAAGAACTTAATTTCGTTTACAGACATAGAATCGGTTAAATCCTGGATTGATTTTGATGGTTTGACTCCTACTGTCAGTTTGTCTGGAAAATTTGATCCATATGTTGTTAAGGATTTTTGGGCTAACTTACCAGTTCTCCCGAAAGATTCAACCTCTGAGTCTGTCTTTGTAAGGGGTCATATATATGAGGTTTCTGGGAAAAAGATAAATGAGGTTTTTGGTCTGCCTGATTTCAATGATAGAGAAATAATTGAAGATTTGGATGAAATTTCTATTAGGGATATGACAGTTTTCTTAACTAAGGCTAAGAAATCAAGTTTTTGCAAGATTGTTATAGGTTCGGGTTTCCCTAAAGAGCACATAGAGTTATACAAGCTTTGCTGTAAGAACTGGTTTCCTACTCTCAATGAAGCTTATGCGCATCCAAAGCGTTGTACTTTGTGCTACCAGATAATTACCAACAAGAAATTCAACCTTGGTCGAATGATGTTTAAACATTTGATTTCGGTTGGTAATAAACTGGGGTCGGATATCACTCTACCATACTCTGGTATGATCTGGTAACTTCTTAATGATCAACATGTGGTTGTTGTTGATCATTCGGATGGATTTCACAATGTTGATGATACCCATGTTATGAAAAAAAAAAGCCATATACCCGACGTGCAACAAAGACAGGAAGTTCATCCAAATCTTCCCTCAACTTCCGAGAGGCTCTTGAGAAGATAGTTGAAATATGTAACTCAGTTCTATCATCAGGTTGTAGTTTTGTAAGAAATTTACTTACAATATTGGTTTATGTTGTTTATTAACATTGTTTTTGTAAATTTCAGCAAAAGATGACTCTGAAGGTGATGATGAAGGAAATTAGGAGCTGTTTGTAGTCTAGAATGCAAGTTATATTTGTAGTCTCAACTAGGATACAAATTTGAATGTTTCTGATATGATGTCTTTTGTTCTTTAGGGTATGTTTTTGTAAACATTGTTGTCATCCGTTCTTTGCTTAAACAATTGCTTTAGACCTACTTACTACTATTTTATCGGATTAAGTAATTATCAACTCATAACTAGCAGCTTTAGTAACTATGCTGATATTGGGAAGCTTAAGGTGTTATTCAGCTTCTGTTTTAATAGTTACTACATAATATTTCCACTACCATTTTTTCAGTTGTGCCTATCGACTTATATTATCTCATTTGTTCATTGTTTAGCTTCTATTTATTCATTTCTAAAATGGAGACATTATTAACAGGAATGATAATCTATTAATTGAAGTCAATTATAAGGAAACATTAACAGAATCTCTGTAGACATTTACAGAGATTATCGATTACAACCTCAATTTTTGTAAAATTTTACAAACATTTTACAAAACATGTAACCAACCACATGAACAACAACTGCTCACAAATGAATTTTCGCACACCGCTTTCTCCCCCACTACTGTGTAACCTCTCCCTATATTTTCGCACACTACTCTACTTTTCTATTCCTATATATGTAACATAGATTATGTTATCTCTGTAAACAACAAAATTTACGAAAAAACTTTTTTTTTCTAATTTAACCCACGCGTATGCGTGGGTATCCCCTAGTTACTTATTATTTCGAAAGGGCATTTTAGAATGTGATTGATATCCCACATCGAAACTTTGACTCATTTTAACCTAATATATATAAAATAGGGGTCAATCCACTCATTATCAATTAAATTTGAGATGGAAACTCATAAGTTAGCATGGTATTTAATCTAAGGGTCAATCTACTCATTTGAAATGAAGAACCTAGGTTGCTTGTAATCCTACATGCATGTACTTATCTCAGCGAAATTACACATTGGATATCATCATTGAGGCTGGCTTATTGGGCTCTAAACCGGTCTCACATTCCATGGTGAAAAATCATTCTCTCGCTCTTGTTAAAGGTGCTGCCTATTATGATCCCTCACAATACAGAAACTTAGTTGGGCGGTTGATCTATCTTTCTGTTACGAGACCCGAGCTTTCCTGCACCATTCATGTGTACGTTGTTTGAGTTCATCATTGAAGCTGCTACACGAGTGGTGCGTTATTTGAAAGGAAGCTCGAGGCCAAGGAATTCTTTAACGTGCAAATCAAGAACTTGTTTTGGATGCTTGGTGTGATATGATTGGGTGACTTGTCCCCTTTCCCGTCGATCTCAAACAGGCCTGATTTATACAATTGGAAGGTTCACCCGTTTCATGGAAGACATGCAAGCAATAGGTTGTATCTCGTTCTTCTGCAGAAGAAGAATCTCGTGCCATGGCGGATACTTTTAGTGGACTTCTCTGGCTTCGTGAAATCCTCATCACAATCGGTGTTCCTTGTAAATCTCCCATTACTCTACCTGTGACAGCATGTCTGCAATCTATTTAAGTGCCAATCCAGTATTTTGTAAAGAACAAAACTTTTTGTACCATTTCGATTTTTTTTTTCTGTCCTGGTAACGCAAAGAGTACAATTAAAAATGAGACCATCTTTTGAAATCCAATTAGACTATGGAATATGTAGTCTATTAGGTCTAATAGGTAAATAAAATATTGAAGTTGAACATAAGATTGTTAGGAAGAAAAATCTTCCATGAAAGAACAGAGTTTGTTAAAAGAAAGACGAACAAGAAGAAGAAGACTTCATTAACCAAAACTCTAATTCTATTTTTCATGCGTAATACACAATTGGTTCTATTTATATTGAATCAGCCATAACCGATATAATGAACCAAAGATAACCGACAGTGGTTATATCAAAACATTGAACCAAGAATACATTAAACCAATATTAAAACCTTAGATTCTAATACCCCCTCTCAAGATGACATTACAAAGACTTGAGAGCCATCTTGTCAATTAATTGGCGAAATTTTCCCGGTCCTAAGGCTTTAGTGAACACATATGCAAGCTGGTGCTCAGATTGAACATAAAGAGTCTTGATAAGGCCATTTGCAACTTTCTCTCTTACAATATGGCAATCAAGATCTAAGTGTTTTGTTCTTTCATGAAAAACCGGGTTATTGGCAATGTGCATTGCTGCTGTAGAATCACAAAAAAATGCAACAGCTTTGGATTGAGGTACCTGCAGCTCTGTGAGAAGGTTCACCAACCATTGCACTTCTTTGACCGCTAGTGCCATGGCTCTGTATTCAGATTCAGCTGAGGAAAGAGACACTGTATGTTGCTTCTTGGATTTCCAGGAGATGAGTGAGTCTCCTAAGAACATGCAATAACCTGAAGTGGAGCGTCTGGTGTCTTTACACGATCCCCAGTCTGCGTCTGAGAAGGCTTTAAGAGCAAGGTCTGACTGAGCAGAGAAGAAGAGTCCAACGCCTATAGAATCCTTTAGATAGTGTAGGACTTTATATGCTGCTTGTAAGTGTGTCTGTTTTGGGTTAGATGCAAATTGGCATAGACGATGAACTGCAAAGGTGATATCGGGTCTTGTGATTGTGAGATACATCATCCGACCAACTAGCCTCCTGTAAACTGAACCATCAGATAAAGGTGGCTCATTACTTTCACTAACCAGAGATATACCTGGTTCCATAGGAATGCTTGATGGCTTACAAGCTAATAGACCCGTTTCTTCTAACAACTCCAATACATATTTTCTCTGACAAACAAATATTCCAGCAGAAGATCTGGCAATTTCTAGGCCAAGAAAGTACCTGAGAGGGCCAAGGTCTCGAATTTTGAAACACTTGTTGAGTGCTGTCTTCAAATTATTGACCAGAGAGTCTTCATTGGCTGTGATAATAATGTCGTCTACGTAGACAAGCACAACTATGTATTTTCCTGCTTCATTTCGTATGAAAAGCGTGTGGTCAGTGTGAGACTTGGTGAAGCCAAGGCTGAGAAGAGATGTACTGAACTTTAAGAACCATTGGCGAGACGCTTGCTTTAGGCCGTATATAGATCTTTTAAGTTTACAGACTGTATTATTCTGAGGTGATTTTCCATTCTTGAGAGTGTAACTAGGCAGCAACTTCATGTAGATTTCTTCATCTAATTCCCCATTTAGGAAGGCATTAGATACATCCAGCTGAGTGAGATTCCATTGTTTTGCAGCAGCCACAGCAAGAAGTGTCTTGACTGTTGTCATCTTGGCCACAGGTGAAAAAGTGTCCGTGAAATCCACCCCCTCTTGCTGTGTGTACCCCTTTGCTACCAACCGCGCTTTGTGTCTCTCCAATGTTCCATCTGCATTCAATTTTGTCTTGTAGACCCATTTGCATCCGACAGCCTTTTTGTTTGAAGGCAGGGAACAGATACTCCATGTGTCTGATTCTTCCAATGCTCTCAACTTTTTGTTCATTGCTGTCATCCACTCGTCGTGTTTCTTAGCTTGATTGAAGGTTGTGGGTTCTCCAAAATTCATAACTGCACACACATGCTTGCTGTACTCTTCAGATAAGTTGTCATGTGATAAGAAATCTGCAAGGGGATAAAGAAGTTTAGTGTTTGTGACATTCACATAGTAGTCAGTCAAATGTGGTAGGAGTTTTGAAACTCGTTTTGAGAGAGAAGCAGGAGGAACAATGACTGGCTGATCCTCTGAGAATAGAGGGACATCAACAACTTGATTTGCTGTTTCCGTTCTTATGTTGTTGTGACCATTCTCACAGTCAGGTGTGTCTTCATTTGATGCTGCAACTCCACGTTCAGGGGCTGAATGTGAGAGTTCCACAGTTGAAGTATCTGTCCTGTGACCTATATCAAAGAAAGTAGATGGATCATTATTCAAATTTGATCTATCTTTGTAAGGGAAAATGTCTTCATAGAAAACCATATTCCGAGTGATGTGTATGACATTAGTATCTAAATCGAGCAGCTTATATCCCTTGAATCCCGATGGATATCCAAGGAAGACACATGCTTTTGCTCTTGGTTGAAATTTGTGTCGGTTTTTGGAGGAAGTGGATCTGTAACAGAGGCTTCCAAAGACTTTCAAGTCTTTATATTCTGGTGCTTTCTTGTTCAGGACTTCAAAGGGAGACTTATTCTTGAGGAGGGGGGTTGGAAGCCTGTTGATAAGAAAGACAGAGGTTAAGACACAATCTCCCCAATATTCAAGAGGGACATTGCTCTGGAAAAGAAGTGACCGAGCTACATTTAATATATGCTGATGTTTTCGTTCCACAACAGAGTTCTGCTCAGGTGTTTCAGGGCAAGAGTGATAAGCTCTAATGCCCAGGGAACGAAACAACATATCAAAACGTAGCTCTGGAGCATTGTCTGAATGAATTCCCTTAATCTGCACACCATACTGTGTTTTGATCATTGATAGGAAGCTTGGAACAATCTGTAAAACCTCATTCTTAGTTCTCATCAGATATACCCAGGTAATTCTACTATGATCATCAACAAGAGTTAGAAAATATCTAAACCCATCAGTAGTTTCCACAGAAAAGGGCCCCCAAACGTCCATGTGAATCAGATCAAAAACATTCTTAGTCATATTATTCTGTGAGTTAAAAGATAAGTGTTTCTGTTTGGCAAGAGGGCATATATCACAGTGAAAATGTTCTTTATTTCCTTTTCGAAGACCAAGCATATCAGTTATACATTTTGTTTTAGTAATAGAAGGGTGGCCTAACCGACTATGCCAAAGACTAGTATTAGCTACAGAGTTTACAGAAAAGGAACCAGGTCGTAGGCAAGGTGCAACAAAAGACTTGTCCAGCAGATATAAATTTCCTATTTGTTCAGCTTGTCCAATCATCACTTCCCTGATAGGATCCTGTATAATGCAAGTTAATTCATCAAAAATTAATCTACATTTGAGGTCTTTAGTGAGTTGGCTAACAGCTATTAGGTTCAATCTGAAATCAGGGATGTAAAGAACATTGTTGAGAAACAAATGTTCATTGAGTTTGATACGACCAACTCCTGCAATTGTGACAGACATTCCAGTGGGAAGAGTGACTGAACTATTGAACAACAAAGACAGTTTATCAAAGCAATTCTTTTCATGAGAAACATGGTGTGTAGCACCACTATCAACAATCCAGGAAGAAGAGGTTAAAATACTACCTGTGGCCTTTAATGATCCTACAAAGAAAATTGTAGAAGAAGAGAAGGCCATACCAGGGAGTGCAGTGATGTTTCCTGCTGAGTTCTTAGCTGCAGGGGTGTGAGTCTTATCTTCAATATTCATTTGTGACTTGAAGAATGCTACTACTACTTCAATTTGGTCTTTAGGTAGAGTCTTTAGCTGACTTATGATATCCACAGAAGCAGTGTTCGGCTCTGCTAATCCAAACTGAGAGACAAAACCCTTTGCGTTTGTTGATTTCGACTTGTGCTTGAAGTTTGGAGGATATCCGTGGATCTTGTAGCATTTGTCGATGGAGTGTCCAATATAGCCACAATGGGTGCAAGTTGGCCTTTGAGGTTTGATGTTCACATTTGTTGAAGGCTGAACAGTCTGATTATCAGGACTTGGAAAACTGAGGATTGAGACACTGATTGGATGCTTCTTTGATTATGATCTTGATCGATCAAATTATACACACCAGACATGTCAGGGAGTCTCTTCTTCATGATAATTTGACTCTTTGCAGAGTTGTATGATTCATTGAGTCCCGAGAGAAATTTTACCACTCTTGCATTCTCATTTTCCTCTGCAATGGCTCGGCAACATGGATAATTTTTGCAAATTTTGATGCACTTTGTGCACTCAAGATCATCCCATAGAGTCTTGAAGCGTGTATAGTATGAAGCTAAATCCATGGACCCTTGTTGAAAAGAGCAAATCTGCTGAGATAACTGAAAGGTTCGTGGAAGATTTGTGACTTGAAATCGCCCCATCAAATCTTTCCAGATTTCTGAAGCATCTTGGAAGCGTAATATACTTCCATATATCTGCTTATTTACTAAGTTCAAAATCCATGCCTTCACCATGCTATTGCATCTAGACCATATGCGAAAGTGAGGGTGATTCGCTTCTGGTCTTGGAAGAGAACCATCGACGAAACACAACTTATTTTTCGCATCTAGGGATATCGTCATAGCTAGATTCCATGTATTGTAGTTCGTCCCATCTAAAATTTCTGCGACTAAGGCAGTTCCTGGGTTATCACTACCAGTCAAGAAGAAAGGAGAGTATTGTATACCTTCAAAATCAAGAGCTGATTCTTGCTGGGAATTTACACCATTCAATTCTTGACATTGAACTGGCACATGATTTTGCGCAACAGCCGCGGGATTCACATTCGGAGCCGATGCTGATTGATTTTGCACATCAATCGTAGAATCTGATTTCTGCATTTCTTCGGCTTTCGGAGTGGATTGAACATTTCTTCGAACAGACCTCCGATTCTGAGCTGAAGAACTTGGAACTCGCCTTTTCCAAGGATTCAACATAATGGAGTCTTGCCTAAAGAATCGAAAGTTTTAAACGGCGAAGGTAATCAAAGAAGCGCAATCTGATGAAATTTTCAGATTGGACAAGCTGAAAGAGAGGTTCGATGAAGAAATCGAAGAAGCTTTCTTTCGGATTGAGACTAGGTAGATAAATCTCAGTCTCTTTGATCTTCGATAAAAGAGAAAAGCGGAAGTGAGGAAAGAAATTTCCGTGTTGAAGAATCCTTCAACGCTCTGATACCATATTGAAGTTGAACATAAGATTGTTAGGAAGAGAAATCTTCCATGAAAGAACAGAGTTTGTTAAAAGAAAGACGAACAAGAAGAAGAAGACTTCATTAACAAAAACTCTAATTCTGTTTTTCATGCGTAATACACAATTGGTTCTATTTATATTGAACCAGCCATAACCGATATAATGAACCAAAGATAACCGATAGTGGTTATATCAAAACATTGAACCAAGAATACATTAAACCAATATTAAAACCTTAGATTCTAATATAAAACCTTATATATATATATATATATATAATCTGCACGAAATCCTTAGAAAGCTTTAAAAAGAAGAAATCATTGTCATCCTCCGTTTAGATTATGTGAAACATAGAGGAGAAATGGAGGTATTATACAACTCGAATTCAGCTAAAATTTGTTGAGTATATTTTAAATCTCTATATAGACCTATAGCCGAAAACGGTTTGTCAATTGGAAATTTGGTTTGAAAGCTATGATCATTTGGTTAAACAGATTTGCGTTTATCGGATGAATTCTTTTTCTAGTGTCGATGAATTTTTTTTTCAAGCATTGTTTTTGACAAGATCAAAGTTATAACACAATTTCTTCAATGATTGGGATCACGGTATTATAGAAACCTACAATATTAGGGTTATACAAATATCTGTACGCTAGATCATCGATTTGAGATCTATATCTTATTACGGGTTAGGTGATTTTTCTCTGTAGAATTTTTCACTTGGCCGGTGTAAAATTAACTCAAACCATTTAGTTACTGTGGAGTTCATTTATTTGATGTATTGGCATTAAAACAATTGTAATTGATGTTACAGTTAATGATTTAATAGATTTAACATGAAGGATTTTGATTAGAGCTTAAAAGGAGAATTTTCTTATTAAGATTTTTATTATAAAATAACACGTTTTGTACATGTACTAGCAAAAGAAATGTGATAGAATAACACTTTTTAAGTATTCAAAGGGTATGGGGAAACTTCTTTTCTTTTGGGAAGGAAAACTTAAAAAAACTTTCAAGCCCAAATATCGAAACAAAACTATCGCCGGTAACACCAAAATCACCGAATCTTATCAGCGTCAGACCATCTTTGTTAACTCTGTGTTATGCTCTCTCTCTCTCTGTATTAATGTCTCTTCTTAGTGATGCATCTGGTGGATCCTAGTTTGTCCTCTTCAGTTATGTCTCCTATATCTTTTTCGTTTGACTCTCTGTTGTCCTTGTGTCGGTTCCTGGCTGGGGTTACAGTGTGAAGTGGAACTGGTCTCTGACAGTCTCTTGAAGATGGTGACCCCCTCTCCGCGCCGCGACTGACCTCTGTGTTCTTCTCAACCTCTCCGACAACGCTATCTTTAGATATAGGGTTTATGCTCTAGGTCTCAACATGGATCCAATTCACTTTGGGTCTATTACTGGGTCGGTTTGGTGGACCTTATTTTCACTAAATCGAATCTCTAATTCTTTAACTTTGATGCTCTTTTGGAATTGGGCTTTAGAGGACAAAACTAACTCCTTGGGTCTTAAAGGCTTTAAGATTAGAAAATCCATAGTGGTATGCACAATTTCAAGGTTAGATTCTCTTTGGAATTCTCCAGATCTAGATCTAACGTTTTTCTCTTTTGTGGAGAGTATGGCTCTACAAATCCTCTTTGTTTTGGAGAAGTTTCTTCAAAACTTGATGTGATCTTTGATATTTGTCAGTTACTTGAATGTTTCAAGATTCTCCTTAGAGAATAATACAGTTCCAGCCTTTATCTAAAACTTCTTCTAATGTGTTTGAGTGTTTTTTTTTTGTCACCGACAAATTATATTGGACCAAAACTGACCGGTCCAATAGCCATATTTTTACATAATATAGGTGGGGGACTCAATTCCTAATTATGGAAATGAGTTGTCTTATGTAGACTTATTGCCTTCCACTGGACTAAAGGTCATTTACATGTGTTTGAGTGATTAATCTAATGAAATCAGTTGTTTGACAAAAAAATAAAAAGTACTCAAAGATTATTAGTTAGGTACTTCGTCTGCATTTTAATAAGAGCGCTTATCTACAATTTTTTATCAAGAAATAATTATTTTATTATTATTGCAAGAGATATAAATATTACGGAATTATTATTTTCTAATAGTAAATTTGTCATAAAATTTCATCGGTAAAAAAAACTAATATAGTATGAATTTCAAATTTATAATATACTTATAGTATATAGAAAATTTCATGAAAACTCGTTCACGACTTATGTAGTAATATACTTTACATTAAAATATTATGTTAAGCTTTCTAGTTCTATATAGTTATATTTAATGGTTATATCTTGATATATTTAAATACAAACATATTTTTATATATGAGTTAAATTTTCTAGAAATATTGAGTACTAATCTTTTTATTGTATTCTTTCACAAAAATAGCATTTTCATTTTGTTTTTTGCAAAAAAAAGTACCAATTACTAAATCTATTTTTATCTCAGATATTTTCTAATTTTTTTATATGGCTTTATAAGAAAGTTTATAAAATCTTATAAATATTATATTTATAGGTTATCTTATAAAATATTATAAAAATAGTTTTATATAACATTAATGTAATATAAATTTATAAATTTATTTATAAGAAAATATAAAATATTATGCAATCAATAATATGTATAACTTATGAACCAATTTTGAAATCGAAATTTTCATATATTTTTATGAAATTTGATAAGATAAGTTATAAATTGACTTTTTATAATATTGTACAAAATAACTTATAAATTTATTATCTATAAAGTTTTATAAAATTTCTCATAAAACTTTATAAATATGAAAACTAAATCTGAGATGAGAAATAAAATTTGTGTTAAAAATGTGTTGTTTTGGATAGTATTTTTGCAATTGTCCTTAAATGTGTTATCAAATCTTATCAATAGATAAAAAAATTGTTTTTTATTATTATAAAATATATTTATTTGTATCGTGTCTTATTATATAGAGATATTTTTTTGCTATTTTCGATTGTATTAGCCAATTAAATTTTTATTGAAAAACTAATTAATTAAAACAATAGACCATTAACATTAATGTTTTAGTATTTTATTAAAATCAAAACAAACTAATTGGTTAATGAGTCTTGCTAAAACAAACAACCAATTGAAAATAACCAACCTAGTAAAACAAACAAACCCACTAAAAGTTCTTATTAAAACCAATGGATCAATATAATTTATTGAAATTAATTCTAACTAGTTAGTTGAAACAGTCTTATCAAACAAAATAAATAAATTAAGCAATTAAAACAAACCGAAGAATCAAAAGAAATCAAAAACCAAAAAATCAAATTTTACTACTATAAAATATACAGAAAATGTTAGAACTACAGTTTTATTATATAGATAATAAGACTAATTAATTTTTCATGCATGCATCGGACTAGAATATTGCATGTTTTACTAGAAACGGTAAAAGAATATGAATATGTAAATATTAATCATCTATAATTTATGAATATGGTCTCATTCGACCATCTATAATTTATGCGTTTTATCCAATTTTTTCCAGTTTTATTTGAATGTGAATAGAAAAATGACCAATATTCCACATTACGTACATATGGACACAAAGTAAATTAATATATTATTAGCTAATGACGTTAAGCGGAAAGGGATGTGGAAATATTGAACATCTATGTTTAAAAAATAGATAAATGAAAAAATACGAAACGATATAAAATATAATTTCGTCCACTTTAATAACATGCAGAGGATAGGTGGCCCAATATTGTAGTTATTTTACAAATTTTCATGCAACCAAAGATCGAACCCCATATCTATAATAATATGAGTGGTATTTAAAAGTCAGTACAATAATTGACAAAAAATATTCAAGAAAATAGCTAAACATCCTCTTATTATTATCTTTTATTTGAAAAAAATAAGACTCATATTATTGATAACACGTTGTGAACAGAAAATTCAAGTCGTATAAACAAATCAAATATTATTATTGAATCTCATTTATTCTTAGTCATATAAACTGATTAATCAATAATTATTTGATTATTATAGTTTTGGTTCCTTTTATTGATTTAGTGAGGCATGCCAGTTTTGACTTCTTGATCTATTAAGTATTGTGAATATGAATTGGTTATTCGACAATATTATATATGGGTTTCATGCATGTTTTTGACCATAATCTCACAGTTAGATCTAAATATTATTCAGTCATGAAGCTTCCTACAAAATTTTATCCAGATCGGAACACGTTTGGAGGTTCAAACTCTATCTTGAAAACGACCTGATACAACATATTACATAACATGAATCAAAACCTATATAACATACCAAAACCTACATAACGTGAATCAGAACCTACATAACATATCAAAACCAACACAACGTGTAATTTTGAGCTATAATACACGTTATGTAGGTTTAAGTTTACTATTCATCGTCTTTAACCTAATTTCTGAAAATTTCAAAATTTTCATAATTACCTCATAAACTTGTAATTTTGTGCTATAATCAAGATACCGAACCAATATTCAACACAAAACAACTCAATTCACTCATCAAAACCTTCATATTCGAGTTTTATAGAAAATATCCAAATTTGAAATGATGAACTTCCATGAAAATGGAACTAATGAATGCATACCTTATAAAATAGATTAAGATGACTATAAAATACCTAAAACTTCAAGAAATTGACACAAAAACAATAAATCTAGAAAAACAAATCATTGTTGTTTCTTCTTTTTCTTTGACGAAGAAGAAAAAAAATTGGATTATTTAAAAAAATATAAATGGCATTCTCGTAATAAGCTTATACCCTTATGAAATATAAGTAATTTCATCTTTTTTTACTGTTGTGCTCCTCATCAACCTTCTCAATGATCTTCGAATCAGGCATGCGTTCTCCATTGCTCCTCATCTTGTTCGACATCCACATTACTCTTCCAATCTTCTCATCATTCTTCATTGCTATTATTTCAAATTCCCATCTCAAAGTTTGGAGAAGTGAATGCCTCAACCTGTCATTTCCTCCAAACTTTCTTTTCATCGATTCCGAAACGATCTTGGAAGTTTTACGATCCAAGATCTGCTCAAACACTTCTCGAACCAGCGCCTGAAACAAATAGTGTTTCACTTGATGATCATTTATCTTATCTTCATCATACACTTTCTATTGTGCTGGACTAATTGCAATTCCCATAGCCGGCTCTGCGTAACCCTCATCAACAAGATTCCACAATCCCTTGGCGCGCAAGAGATTCTCCATTAATTCACTCCAGGGATCATAGTGATCATCGAAGTGAGGAATTTTGGTTAGGGTTTTGTCGTCACCTATGTTCTCTTTTTTTTCTCTCTTTTATCACTCTTTTGTTCGCTGTGATACCAAATGTCGAACTTAACTCATAAATTCACAAATGCGTTAGAATGAAATATCTATTTAATCACTGCCAATACGTTTTAGATAGAGTACGAGAACTAAAAACGAAAATAAAAGACCATGACTCAACTAGTACCACTAGCTTAACTAACAAAAAAAAAATAGGAAACTACAATTGACTTGTTAGTGAATAAGTTTCTTATCGAAATAATTCAAATATTGACTCAACAAGTAATTTGATTATGAAACTACTTCATCTGCCTAAAACATTAAAGTAGAATCCTCACAACAACAACAAAAATGGACATTATCAATTTTTTTTTTGTAAAACAGTTGAATTGACAAGACTTAAATTTATATTTAATTTTTTCAAATTTTAAAATTTTTAGTAGCACGTAGGACAGACATAATTATATGGAATTCAACTCTGTCAGATGATAAACCATGAAATATTTTCAAGTATGAATATAGATAATAAACAGTAAAACATGTGCTATTAAATGATTGCGCTAACTAAAGAGGACTATCGAGAACCTTAAAAGCTATCTATATTTTTGGGTTTTCCTAAACAATTTACATGAGCAATTTATATTTTTAATACATACATGACTTTCGTATAGTTTTGGATAACTTGAACTGTTGCTGTCGCAATGCACAAAAACTAAAATAACAACGTGTGTATAATCAATATTGACTACATTAGAAGTCCACCTCCTTGATGGGAATAGAATCATGGACCATGGAACATCAATAACTAAGCATCACCAATATTTGGTTATTGAGTTTTCGCTTAGATA
>JAKUCM010002708.1:0-15611 GCA_023374145.1 Lepidium sativum | reverse complement strand
TGGCTTAATTCATCAATTTTGCTATTAGTTCATTTTCGGGAAATAAACGAAACACGAGCTTAAAACAAGTAACCAATATATATTAGTCTACGTAAACATTTAACGAAAGAGTCCAGTGGTCCAGTGGTCATTGGACTACAACAAAATTCAAATTACTCGGAGGTCGCATGTTAAAGTCCTGGCTCTTTAAAATTGTTTTTTTTTTGAGACTGAATAGAGACTTTCTTTTTGAGACAGAATAGAGACTTTTCTCCTTTGCTACTGAACAGATACTGTGTGTGATCTCGGTCGCTAATCAGTGACAAAAGTTGAGACTGATTAGAGACTGGTAGGGCTGTTAGTCGACATTCATAAGCTAAGCTTTGAGACTATTTAGCGACTGATAGAGTTATCAGTCTTAATTCAGTCTCTAAATATTGAGGCTGGTTGGAGACTAGTTGTATAAATTGTCGGTTTTTTGGACCACAACCATAGAAAATTGTTCCGAAAATGAAATTAGAGATATGTTATGATGTTTGCACATCATGGTAGTCAAGTTTGAGGACTTGCAATTGGTTACGCATTAATTCAAAACAAAAACGCATTGTTGATCACATGTATGAACTACTTAGACGGTATTACAATATATATGTCTCCTTCGGATCTTCGATTCATATATTTCATTTAATTCGTACATATAAAGTGTACAACCAACTTATATAACTTTATTCATCAAAAATAAAGCTTTGACTTCGGCTTAATTCATCAATTTTGCTTTTAGTTCATTTTCGGGAAATAAACGAAACCCGAGCTTAAAACAAGTAACCAATGTATATTAGTCTACGTAAACATTTAAGGAAAGAGTCCAGTGGTCCAGTGGTCATTGGACTACAACAAAAGTCAAATTACTCGGAGGTCGCGGGTTAAAGTCCTCGCTCTTTAAAAAAAAAAATTTTTGAGACTTTTTTTTTTGAGACTGAATAGAGACTTTTCTCCTTTGCTACTGAAGAGAGACTGTGTGTGATCTCGGTGGTAATCAGTAACACAAGTTGAGACTGATTAGAGACTGGTAAGCCTGTTAGTCACCATTCAGTAGCTAATCTTTGAGACTGTCTAGTGACTAATAGAGCTATCAGTCTCAATTCAGTCTCTAAATATTGAGACTGATTGGAGACTAATTGTATAAATTGTCAGTTTTTTTGGACAACAACCATAGAGAATTGTTTGGAAAATGGAATTAGAGATATGTTATGATGTTTGCACATCATGTTAGTGAAGTTTGAGGACTTGCAATTGGTTATGCATTAATCCATAACAAAAACGCATTGTTGATCACATGTATGAACTACTTAGACGGTATTACAATATATATGTCTCGTTCGGATCTTCGATTCATATATTTCATTTAATTCATACATATAAAGTGTACAACCAACTTATATAACTTTATTTATCAAAAATAATGCTTTGACTTCGGCTTAATTCATCAATTTTGCTATTAGTTCATTTTCGGGAAATAAACGGAACCCGAGCTTAAAACAAGTAACCAATATATATTAGTCTACGTAAAAATTTGACGAAAAGTCCAGTGGTCCAGTGGTCATTGGACTACAACAAAATTCAAATTACTCGGAGGTCGCAGGTCAAAGTCCCGGCTATTTAATATTATTTTTTTTTAGACAGAATAGAGACTTTCTTTTTGAGACTGAATAGAGACTTTTCTCCTTTGCTACTGAACAGAGACTGTGTGTGATCTCGGTCGCTAATCAGTGACAAAAGTTGAGACTGATTAGAGACTAGTAGGGCTGTTAGTCGACATTCATAAGCTAAGCTTTGAGACTATTTAGCGACTTATAGAGTTATCAGTCTTAATTCAGTCTCTAAATATTGAGACTGGTTGGAGACAAGTTGTATAAATTGTCGGTTTTTTGGACCACAACAATAGAAAATTGTCCCGAAAATGGAATTAGAGATATGTTATGATGTTTGCACATCATGGTAGTCAAGTTTGAGGACTTGCAATTGGTTACGCATTAATTCATAACAAAAACGCATTGTTGATCACATGTATGAACTACTTAGACGGTATTACAATATATATGTCTCGTTCGGATCTTCGATTCATATATTTCACTTTATTCGTACATATAAAGTGTACAACCAACTTATATAACTTTATTCATCAAAAATAATGCTTTGAATTCGGCTTAATTCATCAATTTTGCTTTTAGTTCATTTTCGGGAAATAAACGAAACCCGAACTTAAAACAAGTAACCAATGTATATTAGTCTACGTAAACATTTAAGGAAAGAGTCCAGTGGTCCAGTGGTCATTGGACTACAACAAAATTCAAATTACTTGGAGGTCGCATGTTAAAGTCCCGGCCCTTTTAAATTTTTTTTTTTTGAGACTGAATAGAGACTTTCTTTTTGAGACTGAATAGAGACTTTTCTCCTTTGCTACTGAACAGAGACTGTGTGTGATCTCGGTCGCTAATCAGTGAAAAAAGTTGAGACTGATTAGAGACTAGTAGGGCTGTTAGTCGACATTCATAAGCTAAGCTTTGAGACTATTTAGCGACTGATAGAGTTATCAGTCTTAATTCAGTCTATAAATATTGAGACTGGTTCGAGACTAGTTGTATCAATTGTCGGTTTTTTGGACCACAACCATAGAAAATTGTTCCGAAAATGGAATTAGAGATATGTTATGATGTTTGCACATCATGGTAGTCAAGTTTGAGGACTTGCAATTGGTTACGCATTAATTCATAACAAAAACGCATTGTTGATCACATGTATGAACTACTTAGACGGTATTACAATATATATGTCTCGTTCGGATCTTCGATTCATATATTTCATTTTATTCGTACATATAAAGTGTACAACCAACTTATATAACTTTATTTATCAAAAATAATGCTTTGACTTCGGCTTAATTCATCAATTTTGCTATTAGTTCATTTTCGGGAAATAAACGAAACCCGAGCTTAAAACAAGTAACCAATATATATTAGTCTACGTAAACATTTAACGAAAGAGTCCAGTGGTCCAGTGGTCATTGGACTACAACAAAATTCAAATTACTTGGAGGTCGCATGTTAAAGTCCCGGCCCTTTTAAATTTTTTTTTTTTGAGACTGAATAGAGACTTTCTTTTTGAGACTGAATAGAGACTTTTCTCCTTTGCTACTGAACAGAGACTGTGTGTGATCTCAGTCGCTAATCAGTGAAAAAAGTTGAGACTGATTAGAGACTAGTAGGGCTGTTAGTCGACATTCATAAGCTAAGCTTTGAGACTATTTAGCGACTGATAGAGTTATCAGTCTTAATTCAGTCTATAAATATTGAGACTGGTTCGAGACTAGTTGTATCAATTGTCGGTTTTTTGGACCACAACCATAGAAAATTGTTCCGAAAATGGAATTAGAGATATGTTATGATGTTTGCACATCATGGTAGTCAAGTTTGAGGACTTGCAATTGGTTACGCATTAATTCATAACAAAAACGCATTGTTGATCACATGTATGAACTACTTAGACGGTATTACAATATATATGTCTCGTTCGGATCTTCGATTCATATATTTCACTTTATTCGTACATATAAAGTGTACAACCAACTTATATAACTTTATTCATCAAAAATAATGCATTGAATTCGGCTTAATTCATCAATTTTGCTTTTAGTTCATTTTCGGGAAATAAACGAAACCCGAACTTAAAACAAGTAACCAATGTATATTAGTCTACGTAAACATTTAAGGAAAGAGTCCAGTGGTCCAGTGGTCATTGGACTACAACAAAATTCAAATTACTCGGAGGTCGCATGTTAAAGTCCCGGCCCTTTTAAATTTTTTTTTTTTGAGACTGAATAGAGACTTTCTTTTTGAGACTGAATAGAGACTTTTCTCCTTTGCTACTGAACAGAGACTGTGTGTGATCTCGGTCGCTAATCAGTGAAAAAAGTTGAGACTGATTAGAGACTAGTAGGGCTGTTAGTCGACATTCATAAGCTAAGCTTTGAGACTATTTAGCGACTGATAGAGTTATCAGTCTTAATTCAGTCTCTAAATATTGAGACTGGTTCGAGACTAGTTGTATCAATTGTCGCTTTTTTGGACCACAACCATAGAAAATTGTTCCGAAAATGGAATTAGAGATATGTTATGATGTTTGCACATCATGGTAGTCAAGTTTGAGGACTTGCAATTGGTTACACATTAATTCAAAACAAAAACGCATTGTTGATCACATGTATGAACTACTTAGACGGTATTACAATATATATGTCTCCTTCGGATCTTCGATTCATATATTTCATTTAATTCGTACATATAAAGTGTACAACCAACTTATATAACTTTATTCATCAAAAATAAAGCTTTGACTTCGGCTTAATTCATCAATTTTGCTTTTAGTTCATTTTCGGGAAATAAACGAAACCCGAGCTTAAAACAAGTAACCAATGTATATTAGTCTACGTAAACATTTAAGGAAAGAGTCCAGTGGTCCAGTGGTCATTGGACTACAACAAAAGTCAAATTACTCGGAGCTCGCGGGTTAAAGTCCTCGCTCTTTAAAAAAAAAAAATTTTGAGACTTTTTTTTTTGAGACTGAATAGAGACTTTTCTCCTTTGCTACTGAAGAGAGACTGTGTGTGATCTCGGTGGCTAATCAGTAACACAAGTTGAGACTGATTAGAGACTGGTAAGCCTGTTAGTCACCATTCAGTAGCTAATCTTTGAGACTGTCTAGTGACTAATAGAGTTATCAGTCTCAATTCAGTCTCTAAATATTGAGACTGATTGGAGACTAATTGTATAAATTGTCAGTTTTTTTGGACAACAACCATAGAGAATTGTTTGGAAAATGGAATTAGAGATATGTTATGATGTTTGCACATCATGTTAGTGAAGTTTGAGGACTTGCAATTGGTTACGCATTAATCCATAACAAAAACGCATTGTTGATCACATGTATGAACTACTTAGACGGTATTACAATATATATGTCTCGTTCGGATCTTCGATTCATATATTTCATTTTATTCGTACATATAAAGTGTACAACCAACTTATATAACTTTATTTATCAAAAATAATGCTTTGACTTCGGCTTAATTCATCAATTTTGCTATTAGTTCATTTTCGGGAAATAAACGAAACCCGAGCTTAAAACAAGTAACCAATATATATTAGTCTACGTAAAAATTTAACGAAAAGTCCAGTGGTCCAGTGGTCATTGGACTACAACAAAATTCAAATTACTCGGAGGTCGCAGGTCAAAGTCCCGGCTATTTAATATTATTTTTTTTTAGACAGAATAGAGACTTTCTTTTGGAGACTGAATAGAGACTTTTCTCCTTTGCTACTGAACAGAGACTGTGTGTGATCTCGATCGCTAATCAGTGACAAAAGTTGAGACTGATTAGAGACTAGTAGGGCTGTTAGTCGACATTCATAAGCTAAGCTTTGAGACTATTTAGCGACTTATAGAGTTATCAGTCTTAATTCAGTCTCTAAATATTCAGACTGGTTGGAGACAAGTTGTATAAATTGTCGGTTTTTTGGACCACAACAATAGAAAATTGTTCCGAAAATGGAATTAGAGATATGTTATGATGTTTGCACATCATGGTAGTCAAGTTTGAGGACTTGCAATTGGTTACGCATTAATTCATAACAAAAACGCATTGTTGATCACATGTATGAACTACTTAGACGGTATTACAATATATATGTCTCGTTCGGATCTTCGATTCATATATTTCACTTTATTCGTACATATAAAGTGTACAACCAACTTATATAACTTTATTCATCAAAAATAATGCTTTGAATTCGGCTTAATTCATCAATTTTGCTTTTAGTTCATTTTCGGGAAATAAACGAAACCCGAACTTAAAACAAGTAACCAATGTATATTAGTCTACGTAAACATTTAAGGAAAAAGTCCAGTGGTCCAGTGGTCATTGGACTACAACAAAATTCAAATTACTTGGAGGTCGCATGTTAAAGTCCCGGCCCTCTTAAATTTTTTTTTTTTGAGACTGAATAGAGACTTTCTTTTTGAGACTGAATAGAGACTTTTCTCCTTTGCTACTGAACAGAGACTGTGTGTGATCTCGGTCGCTAATCAGTGAAAAAAGTTGAGACTGATTAGAGACTGGTAGGGCTGTTAGTCGACATTCATAAGCTAAGCTTTGAGACTATTTAGCGACTGATAGAGTTATCAGTCTTAATTCAGTCTCTAAATATTGAGACTGGTTCGAGACTAGTTGTATCAATTGTCGGTTTTTTGGACCACAACCATAGAAAATTGTTCCGAAAATGGAATTAGAGATATGTTATGATGTTTGCACATCATGGTAGTCAAGTTTGAGGACTTGCAATTGGTTACGCATTAATTCATAACAAAAACGCATTGTTGATCACATGTATGAACTACTTAGACGGTATTACAATATATATGTCTCGTTCGGATCTTCGATTCATATATTTCACTTTATTCGTACATATAAAGTGTACAACCAACTTATATAACTTTATTCATCAAAAATAATGCTTTGAATTCGGCTTAATTCATCAATTTTGCTTTTAGTTCATTTTCGGGAAATAAACGAAACCCGAACTTAAAACAAGTAACCAATGTATATTAGTCTACGTAAACATTTAAGGAAAGAGTCCAGTGGTCCAGTGGTCATTGGACTACAACAAAATTCAAATTACTTGGAGGTCGCATGTTAAAGTCCCGGCCCTTTAAAATTTTTTTTTTTTGAGACTGAATAGAGACTTTCTTTTTGAGACTGAATAGAGACTTTTCTCCTTTGCTACTGAACAGAGACTGTGTGTGATCTCGGTCGCTAATCAGTGAAAAAAGTTGAGACTGATTAGAGACTAGTAGGGCTGTCAGTTGACATTCATAAGCTAAGCTTTGAGACTATTTAGCGACTGATAGAGTTATCAGTCTTAATTCAGTCTCTAAATATTGAGACTGGTTCGAGACTAGTTGTATCAATTGTCGGTTTTTTGGACCACAACCATAGAAAATTGTTCCGAAAATGGAATTAGAGATATGTTATGATGTTTGCACATCATGGTAGTCAAGTTTGAGGACTTGCAATTGGTTACGCATTAATTCATAACAAAAACGCATTGTTCATCACATGTATGAACTACTTAGACGGTATTACAATATATATGTCTCGTTCGGATCTTCGATTCATATATTTCATTTTATTCGTACATATAAAGTGTACAACCAACTTATATAACTTTATTTATTAAAAATAATGCTTTGACTTCGGCTAAATTCATCAATTTTGCTATTAGTTCATTTTCGGGAAATAAACGAAACTCGAGCTTAAAACAAGTAACCAATATATATTAGTCTACGTAAACATTTAACGAAAGAGTCCAGTGGTCCAGTGGTCATTGGACTACAACAAAATTCAAATTACTCGGAGGTCGCATGTTAAAGTCCCGGCTCTTTAAAAAAAAATATTTTTGAGACTGAATAGAGACTTTCTTTTTGAGACTGAATAGAGACTTTTCTCCTTTGCTACTGAACAGATACTGTGTGTGATCTCGGTCGCTAATCAGTGACAAAAGTTCAGACTGATTAGAGACTGGTAGGGCTGTTAGTCGACATTCATAACCTAAGCTTTGAGACTATTTAGCGACTGATAGAGTTATCAGTCTTAATTTAGTCTCTAAATATTGAGACTGGTTGGAGACTAGTTGTATAAATTGTCGGTTTTTTGGACCACAACCATAAAAAATTGTTCCGAAAATGGAATTAGAGATATGTTATGATGTTTGCACATCATGGTAGTCAAGTTTGAGGACTTGCAATTGGTTACGCATTAATTCATAACAAAAACGCATTGTTGATCACATGTATGAACTACTTAGACGGTATTACAATATATATGTCTCCTTCGGATCTTCGATTCATATATTTCATTTTATTCGTACATATAAAGTGTACAACCAACTTATATAACTTTATTTATTAAAAATAATGCTTTGACTTCGGCTAAATTCATCAATTTTGCTATTAGTTCATTTTCGGGAAATAAACGAAACTCGAGCTTAAAACAAGTAACCAATATATATTAGTCTACGTAAACATTTAACGAAAGAGTCCAGTGGTCCAGTGGTCATTGGACTACAACAAAATTCAAATTACTCGGAGGTCGCATGTTAAAGTCCCGGCTCTTTAAAAAAAAATATTTTTGAGACTGAATAGAGACTTTCTTTTTGAGACTGAATAGAGACTTTTCTCCTTTGCTACTGAACAGATACTGTGTGTGATCTCGGTCGCTAATCAGTGACAAAAGTTCAGACTGATTAGAGACTGGTAGGGCTGTTAGTCGACATTCATAACCTAAGCTTTGAGACTATTTAGCGACTGATAGAGTTATCAGTCTTAATTTAGTCTCTAAATATTGAGACTGGTTGGAGACTAGTTGTATAAATTGTCGGTTTTTTGGACCACAACCATAAAAAATTGTTCCGAAAATGGAATTAGAGATATGTTATGATGTTTGCACATCATGGTAGTCAAGATTGAGGACTTGCAATTGGTTACGCATTAATTCAAAACAAAAACGCATTGTTGATCACATGTATGAACTACTTAGACGGTATTACAATATATATGTCTCCTTCGGATCTTCGATTCATATATTTCATTTTATTCGTACATATAAAGTGTACAACCAACTTATATAACTTTATTAATCAAAAATAATGCTTTGACTTCGGCTTAATTCATCAATTTTGCTTTTAGTTCATTTTCGGGAAATAAACGAAACCCGAGCTTAAAACAAGTAACCAATGTATATTAGTCTACGTAAACATTTAAGGAAAGAGTCCAGTGGTCCAGTGGTCATTGGACTACAACAAAAGTCAAATTACTCGGAGGTCGCGGGTTAATGTCCTCGCTCTTTAAAAAAAAAAATTTTTGAGACTTTTTTTTTTTAGACTGAATAGAGACTTTTCTCCTTTGCTACTGAAGAGAGACTGTGTGTGATCTCGGTGGCTAATCAGTAACACAAGTTGAGACTGATTAGAGACTGGTAGGCCAGTTAGTCACCATTCAGTAGCTAATCTTTGAGACTGTCTAGTGACTAATAGAGTTATCAGTCTCAATTCAGTCTCTAAATATTGAGACTGATTGGAGACTAATTGTATAAATTGTCAGTTTTTTTGGACCACAACCATAGAAAATTGTTTGGAAAATGGAATTAGAGATATGTTATGATGTTTGCACATCATGTTAGTGAAGTTTGAGGACTTGCAATTGGTTACGCATTAATCCATAACAAAAACGCATTGTTGATCACATGTATGAACTACTTAGACGGTATTACAATATATATGTCTCGTTCGGATCTTCGATTCATATATTTCATTTTATTCGTACATATAAAGTGTACAACCAACTTATATAACTTTATTTATCAAAAATAATGCTTTGACTTCGGCTTAATTCATCAATTTTGCTATTAGTTCATTTTCAGGAAATAAACGAAACCCGAGCTTAAAACAAGTAACCAATATATATTAGTCTACGTAAACATTTAACGAAAGAGTCCAGTGGTCCAGTAGTCATTGGACTACAACAAAATTCAAATTACTCGGAGGTCGCAGGTTAAAGTCCCGGCTCTTTAAACTTTTTTTTTTTTAGACTGAATAGAGACTTTCTTTTTGAGACTGTATAGAGACCTTTCTCCTTTGGTACTGCACAGAGACTGTGTGTGATCTCGGTCGCTAATCAGTGACAAAAGTTGAGACTGATTAGAGACTAGTAGGGTTGTTAGTCGACATTCATAAGCTAAGCTTTGAGACTATTTAGCGACTGATAGAGTTATCAATCTTAATTCAGTCTCTAAATATTGAGACTGGTTGGAGACAAGTTGTATAAATTGTTGGTTTTTTGGACCACAATAATAGAAAATTGTTCCGAAAATGGAATTAGAGATATGTTATGATGTTTTCACATCATGGTAGTCAAGTTTGAGGACTTGCAATTGGTTACACATTAATTCATAACAAAAACGCATTGTTGATCACATGTATGAACTACTTAGACGGTATTACAATATATATGTCTCGTTCGGATCTTCGATTCATATATTTCACTTTATTCGTACATATAAAGTGTACAAACAACTTATATAACTTTATTCATCAAAAATAATGCTTTGAATTCGGCTTAATTCATCAATTTTGCTTTTAGTTCATTTTCGGGAAATAAATGAAACCCGAACTTAAAACAAGTAACCAATGTATATTAGTCTACGTAAACATTTAAGGAAAGAGTCCAGTGGTCCAGTGGTCATTGGACTACAACAAAATTCAAATTACTTGGAGGTCGCATGTTAAAGTCCCGGCCCTTTTAAATTTTTTTTTTTTGAGACTGAATAGAGACTTTCTTTTTGAGACTGAATAGAGACTTTTCTCCTTTGCTACTGAACAGAGACTGTGTGTGATCTCGGTCGCTAATCAGTGAAAAAAGTTGAGACTGATTAGAGACTAGTAGGGCTGTTAGTCGACATTCATAAGCTAAGCTTTGAGACTATTTAGCGACTGATAGAGTTATCAGTCTTAATTCAGTCTCTAAATATTGAGACTGGTTCGAGACTAGTTGTATCAATTGTCGGTTTTTTGGACCACAACCATAGAAAATTGTTCCGAAAATGGAATTAGAGATATGTTATGATGTTTTCACATCATGGTAGTCAAGTTTGAGGACTTGCAATTGGTTACACATTAATTCATAACAAAAACGCATTGTTGATCACATGTATGAACTACTTAGACGGTATTACAATATATATGTCTCGTTCGGATCTTCGATTCATATATTTCACTTTATTCGTACATATAAAGTGTACAAACAACTTATATAACTTTATTCATCAAAAATAATGCTTTGAATTCGGCTTAATTCATCAATTTTGCTTTTAGTTCATTTTCGGGAAATAAACGAAACCCGAACTTAAAACAAGTAACCAATGTATATTAGTCTACGTAAACATTTAAGGAAAGAGTCCAGTGGTCCAGTGGTCATTGGACTACAACAAAATTCAAATTAATTGGAGGTCGCATGTTAAAGTCCCGGCCCTTTTAAATTTTTTTTTTTTGAGACTGAATAGAGACTTTCTTTTTGAGACTGAATAGAGACTTTTCTCCTTTGCTACTGAACAGAGACTGTGTGTGATCTCGGTCGCTAATCAGTGAAAAAAGTTGAGACTGATTAGAGACTAGTAGGGCTGTTAGTCGACATTCATAAGCCAAGCTTTGAGACTATTTAGCGACTGATAGAGTTATCAGTCTTAATTCAGTCTCTAAATATTGAGACTGGTTCGAGACTAGTTGTATCAATTGTCGGTTTTTTGGACCACAACCATAGAAAATTGTTCCGAAAATGGAATTAGAGATATGTTATGATGTTTGCACATCATGGTAGTCAAGTTCGAGGACTTGCAATTGGTTACACATTAATTCAAAACAAAAACGCATTGTTGTTCACATGTATGAACTACTTAGACGGTATTACAATATATATGTCTCCTTCGGATCTTCGATTCATATATTTCATTTTATTCATACATATAAAGTGTACAACCAACTTATATAACTTTATTTATCAAAAATCATGCTTTGACTTCGGCTTAATTCATCAATTTTGCTATTAGTTCATTTTCGGGAAATAAACGAAACCCGAGCTTAAAACAAGTAACCAATATATATTAGTCTACGTAAACATTTAACGAAAGAGTCCAGTGGTCCAGTGGTCATTGGACTACAACAAAATTCAAATTACTCGGAGGTCGCATGTTAAAGTCCCGGCTCTTTAAAAAAAAAATATTTTTGAGACTGAATAGAGACTTTTCTCCTTTGCTACTGAACAGATACTCTGTGTGATCTCGGTTGCTAATCAGTGACAAAAGTTGAGACTGATTAGAGACTGGTAGGGCTGTTAGTCGACATTCATAACCTAAGCTTTGAGACTATTTAGCGACTGATAGAGTTATCAGTCTTAATTTAGTCTCTAAATATTGAGACTGGTTGGAGACTAGTTGTATAAATTGTCGGTTTTTTGGACCACAACCATAGAAAATTGTTCCGAAAATGGAATTAGAGATATGTTATGATGTTTGCACATCATGGTAGTCAAGTTTGAGGACTTGCAATTGGTTACACATTAATTCAAAACAAAAACGCATTGTTGTTCACATGTATGAACTACTTAGACGGTATTACAATATATATGTCTCCTTCGGATCTTCGATTCATATATTTCATTTTATTCATACATATAAAGTGTACAACCAACTTATATAACTCTATTAATCAAAAATAATGCTTTGACTTCGGCTTTATTCATCAATTTTGCTTTTAGTTCATTTTCGGGAAATAAACGAAACCCGAGCTTAAAACAAGTAACCAATGTATATTTGTCTACGTAAACATTTAAGGAAAGAGTCCAGTGGTCCAGTGGTCATTGGACTACAACAAAAGTCAAATTACTCGGAGGTCGCGGGTTAATGTCCTCGCTCTTTAAAAAAAAAATTTTTTGAGACTTTTTTTTTTGAGACTGAATAGAGACTTTTCTCCTTTGCTACTGAAGAGAGACTGTGTGTGATCTCGGTGGGTAATCAGTAACACAAGTTGAGACTGATTAGAGACTGGTAGGCCAGTTAGTCACCATTCAGTAGCTAATCTTTGAGACTGTCTAGTGACTAATAGAGTTATCAGTCTCAATTCAGTCTCTAAATATTGAGACTGATTGGAGACTAATTGTATAAATTGTCAGTTTTTTTGGACCACAACCATAGAAAATTGTTTGGAAAATGGAATTAGAGATATGTTATGATGTTTGCACATCATGTTAGTGAAGTTTGAGGACTTGCAATTGGTTACACATTAATCCATAACAAAAACGCATTGTTGATCACATGTATGAACTACTTAGACGGTATTACAATATATATGTCTCGTTCGGATCTTCGATTCATATATTTCATTTTATTCGTACATATAAAGTGTACAACCAACTTATATAACTTTATTTATCAAAAATAATGCTTTGACTTCGGCTTAATTCATCAATTTTGCTATTAGTTCATTTTCGGGAAATAAACGAAACCCGAGCTTAAAACAAGTAACCAATATATATTAGTCTACGTAAACATTTAAGGAAAGAGTCCAGTGGTCCAGTGGTCATTGGACTACAACAAAATTCAAATTACTCGGAGGTCGCATGTTAAAGTCCTGGCTCTTTAAATTTTTTTTTTTTTGAGACTGAATAGAGACTTTCTTTTTGAGACAGAATAGAGACTTTTCTCCTTTGCTACTGAACAGATACTGTGTGTGATCTCGGTCGCTAATCAGTGACAAAAGTTGAGACTGATTAGAGACTGGTAGGGCTGTTAGTCGACATTCATAAGCTAAGCTTTGAGACTATTTAGCGACTGATAGAGTTATCAGTCTTAATTCAGTCTCTAAATATTGAGGCTGGTTGGAGACTAGTTGTATAAATTGTCGGTTTTTTAGACCACAACCATAGAAAATTGTTCCGAAAATGGAATTAGAGATATGTTATGATGTTTGCACATCATGGTAGTCAAGTTTGAGGACTTGCAATTGGTTACGCATTAATTCAAAACAAAAACGCATTGTTGATCATATGTATGAACTACTTAGACGGTATTACAATATATATGTCTCCTTCGGATCTTCGATTCATATATTTCATTTTATTCGTACATATAAAGTGTACAACCAACTTATATAACTTTATTCATCAAAAATAAAGCTTTGACTTCGGCTTAATTCATCAATTTTTCTTTTAGTTCATTTTCGGGAAATAAACGAAACCCGAGCTTAAAACAAGTAACCAATGTATATTAGTCTACGTAAACATTTAAGGAAAGAGTCCAGTGGTCCAGTGGTCATTGGACTACAACAAAAGTCAAATTACTCGGAGGTCGCGGGTTAAAGTCCTCGCTCTATAAAAAAAAAAATTTTTGAGACTTTTTTTTTTGAGACTGAATAGAGACTTTTCTCCTTTGCTACTGAAGAGAGACTGTGTGTGATCTCGGTGGCTAATCAGTAACACAAGTTGAGACTGATTAGAGACTGGTAGGGCTGTTAGTCGACATTCATAACCTAAGCTTTGAGACTATTTAGCGACTGATAGAGTTATCAGTCTTAATTTAGTCTCTAAATATTGAGACTGGTTGGAGACTAGTTGTATAAATTGTCGGTTTTTTGGACCACAACCATAGAAAATTGTTCCAAAAATGGAATTAGAGATATGTTATGATGTTTGCACATCATGGTAGTAAAGTTTGAGGACTTGCAATTGGTTACGCATTAATTCAAAACAAAAAACGCATTGTTGATCACATGTATGAACTACTTAGACGGTAATACAATATATATGTCTCAATTCAGTCTCTAAATATTGAGACTGATTGGAGACTAATTGTATAAATTGTCAGTTTTTTTGGACCACAACCATAGAAAATTGTTTGGAAAATGGAATTAGAGATATGTTATGATGTTTGCACATCATGTTAGTGAAGTTTGAGGACTTGCAATTGGTTACGCATTAATCCATAACAAAAACGCATTGTTGATCACATGTATGAACTACTTAGACGGTATTACAATATATATGTCTCGTTCGGATCTTCGATACATATATTTCATTTTATTCGTACATATAAAGTGTACAACCAACTTATATAACTTTATTAATCAAAAATAATGCTTTGACTTCGGCTTAATTCATCAATTTTGCTTTTAGTTCATTTTCGGGAAATAAACGAAACCCGAGTTTAAAACAATTAACCAATATATATTAGTCTACGTAAACATTTAACGAAAGAGTCCAGTGGTCCAGTGGTCATTGGACTACAACAAAATTCAAATTACTCGGAGGTCGCATGTTAAAGTCCCGGCTCTTTAAAAAAAAATATTTTTGAGACTGAATAGAGACTTTCTTTTTGAGACTGAATAGAGACTTTTCTCCTTTGCTACTGAACAGATACTGTGTGTGATCTCGGTCGCTAATCAGTGACAAAAGTTAAGACTGATTAGAGACTGGTAGGGCTGTTAGTTGAGATTCATAACCTAAGCTTTGAGACTATTTAGCGACTGATAGAGTTATCAGTCTTAATTTAGTCTCTAAATATTGAGACTGGTTGGAGACTAGTTGTATAAATTGTCGGTTTTTTGGACCACAACCATAGAAAATTGTTCCGAAAATGGAATTAGAGATATGTTATGATGTTTGCACATCATGGTAGTCAAGTTTGTGGACTTGCAATTGGTTACGCATTAATTCAAAACAAAAACGCATTGTTGATCACATGTATGAACTACTTAGACGGTATTACAATATATATGTCTCCTTCGGATCTTCGATTCATATATTTCATTTTATTCGTACATATAAAGTGTACAACCAACTTATATAACTTTATTAATCAAAAATAATGCTTTGACTTTGGCTTAATTCATCAATTTTGCTTTTAGTTCATTTTCGGGAAATAAACGAAACCCGAGCTTAAAACAAGTAACCAATGTATATTTGTCTACGTAAAC
>JAKUCM010002707.1:0-2500 GCA_023374145.1 Lepidium sativum | reverse complement strand
GTACTCGGAATTTTGATCTGATTTTTTGCAGGCTTCATTATGATATTTAATCTGATTTTCTGGTAAAGTTTCATAATTTTTGGAGAACTTTTTTTTTTTCCATCAGTCCGATCAGAACACTACCCGGTGGCCGAGGAATCGAGTTTTCCTCGACCCACCGAGATTTTTTCTCGTCCGTTTCGCATTTTCCCTCGACTGATCTCGATTATTACCCCACTAAGGCTGTTCGGTCGATGAAAATCGACTGACGGGCGATGCGGATGTGCCTTAGGTCGAGAGGATTCCATCAGTCCGATCAGAACACTACCCGGTGGTCGAGGAATCGAGTTTTCCTCGACCCACCGTGATTTTTTCTCGTCCGTTTCGCATTTTCCCTCGACTGATCTCGATTATTACCCCACTAAGGCTGTTCGGTCGATGAAAGTCGACTGACGGACGATGCGGATGTGCCTTAGGTCGAGAGGATTCCATCAGTCCGATCAAAACACTACCCGGTGGTCGAGGAATCGAGTTTTCCTCGACCCACCGTGATTTTTTCTCGTCCGTTTCGCATTTTCCCTCGACTGATCTCGATTATTACCCCACTAAGGCTGTTCGGTCGATGAAAATCGACTGACGGACGATGCGGATGTGCCTTAGGTCGAGAGGATTCCATCAGTCCGATCAGAACACTACCCGGTGGTCGAGGAATCGAGTTTTCCTCGACCCACCGTGATTTTTTCTCGTCCGTTTCGCATTTTCCCTCGACTGATCTCGATTATTACCCCACTAAGGCTGTTCGGTCGATGAAAGTCGACTGACGGACGATGCGGATGTGCCTTAGGTCGAGAGGATTCCATCAGTCCGATCAAAACACTACCCGGTGGTCGAGGAATCGAGTTTTCCTCGACCCACCGTGATTTTTTCTCGTCCGTTTCGCATTTTCCCTCGACTGATCTCGATTATTACCCCACTAAGGCTGTTCGAGTCGATGAAAATCGACTGACGGACGATGCGGATGTGCCTTAGGTCGAGAGGATTCCATCAGTCCGATCAGAACACTACCCGGTGGTCGAGGAATCGAGTTTTCCTCGACCCACCGTGATTTTTTCTCGTCCGTTTCGCATTTTCCCTCGACTGATCTCGATTATTACCCCACTAAGGCTGTTCGGTCGATGAAAGTCGACTGACGGACGATGCGGATGTGCCTTAGGTCGAGAGGATTCCATCAGTCCGATCAAAACACTACCCGGTGGTCGAGGAATCGAGTTTTCCTCGACCCACCGTGATTTTTTCTCGTCCGTTTCGCATTTTCCCTCGACTGATCTCGATTATTACCCCACTAAGGCTGTTCGGTCGATGAAAATCGACTGACGGACGATGCGGATGTGCCTTAGGTCGAGAGGATTCCATCAGTCCGATCAGAACACTACCCGGTGGTCGAGGAATCGAGTTTTCCTCGACCCACCGAGATTTTTTCTCGTCCGTTTCGCATTTTCCCTCGACTGATCTCGATTATTACCCCACTAAGGCTGTTCGGTCGATGAAAATCGACTGACGGGCGATGCGGATGTGCCTTAGGTCGAGAGGATTCCATCAGTCCGATCAGAACACTACCCGGTGGTCGAGGAATCGAGTTTTCCTCGACCCACCGTGATTTTTTCTCGTCCGTTTCGCATTTTCCCTCGACTGATCTCGATTATTACCCCACTAAGGCTGTTCGGTCGATGAAAGTCGACTGACGGACGATGCGGATGTGCCTTAGGTCGAGAGGATTCCATCAGTCCGATCAAAACACTACCCGGTGGTCGAGGAATCGAGTTTTCCTCGACCCACCGTGATTTTTTCTCGTTCGTTTCGCATTTTCCCTCGACTGATCTCGATTATTACCACACTAAGGCTGTTCGGTCGATGAAAATCGACTGACGGACGATGCGGATGTGCCTTAGGTCGAGAGGATTCCATCAGTCCGATCAGAACACTACCCGGTGGTCGAGGAATCGAGTTTTCCTCGACCCGCGGTACGTGCTGGACCTTCCCGCGGTACGTGCTGGACCTTCCCGCGGTACGTGCTGGACCTTCCCGCGGTACGTGCTGGACCTTCCCGCGGTACGTGCTGGACCTTCCCGCGGTACGTGCTGGACCCGCGCGTTGACTTTCCTGTCCGCGCGTTGACCACGTACTGCGGGACATGAAAACCTTCCCGCGGTACGTGCCTCTCGACCCGGTGGTCTTCCCGCGGTCCATGACCTCCGACCGTTGACTTTCTGGTCCAAAATGTTGACTTTTCCAGAACATCCTTTTATGACCTTTTTTTGATTCCTTGATACATTTGGGGACTTTTGTGGGTCCTTTATGGTCCTTTTCCTCCTTCTTTGAGCTCTTTAAGGTGGTCTTTGGCCTTGTCTTCATGACTTCGGCCTTGACTCTCCTTTGATCCTTCTTTTGACCTTGCGGTCTTTGGCCTCTTCAGCCTTAACCCTCTAGTCTCTTCGATATAGACTAATACAAAGTGCAAGTG
>JAKUCM010002706.1:0-15513 GCA_023374145.1 Lepidium sativum | reverse complement strand
AGAGGGCATCTGGTTATTATCCGTAAGCAAATGTAACAAGTTTGGAAAGTTTAAATTTTACTAATTAAAAGACAGTAGTACCTGAGTGGCTATAACGAGAGTGAACTGAGAGAAGAAAGATGGGTTTGTTGTAATCAATGTGTCTGGATTCTCCACGATAAACTTGGCTTTAACAGCATCATTAAGCTCTTGAAGAAACGCACAAGCAGATTTTGCTTTTGACTGCCCAACACTCATCTCATCGACTTGACATGACAAAATCACAATAACCCAAGTATAAGTGACCCTAAAAATCCCAAAAAGGAAAAATCCAAAGAAGCTAATAATATCAATATACCCATAAAATTGTTTCCGAGGTCTCCAATTTCAACCTTAGATCCATCAACGATGGTGATGCTTCCAACTCCACCAAGCACGAGATTCTTCAAGGCCTCAGAGCCAGTAGGGCCACAATTGAGCAAACATATACTCGCTTCTTCTAAAGCCGCTTGACCTACCTCACCCCAAATCCTGCAATTTTCCCAATGAAACCCGTGCTTACTCCATCAATTTCCCTCTTTAGAAGAAACGTACAAAGGACGATAGAGAAGAGTAAAGTTTGATGATAAAAAGCATACCTAAGTTGACGATCGTACTTGGTTTTCGGCTCTGACATTGTTAGCTCTTCTTCGAGCTGTTTTTTCGGTCTTTTCACTCGTTCGCCTCGCATCTACGCAAGTAGAGAGACGAAGAGCCAGAGAAGATTTCTGCTTCCGGTAATGTTCTCTTTCAACGGAAACAGAAAGATCTTCAATCCCTCCTGCTTTTGGGTTCGGTTCGGTTTTCCATCAATTTAGTTGGTTTTCAGATTTCCTTTTCGGTTTAATTCGGTTCGATTGGTCAGGATTTAATTCACTATAAATTTGACCAAAATCATTCAGATAACAACTCTCACCATTGGTGACTGCTCTAGTGACATTTCTGCTATTTTATCTATTCAATTTTGTCTTTAAAAAATTATCTTTATTTTAAAAATTTGGTTTTTTAGAGTAATGAAAATGTGAATGGCATCTAGCCTAATGGCATGTGGTAAGTCCAATTAAGACAACGCATATGCATAATTTGGGATCGAGTCATTCTACCTACATTATGTAGAAATTTGGTTATTGGACTGGCCAGTTATACCCCAATATAATATGCCGTTGACAAAATAAAAAGTAATAGAAATAAAAAATAAATGTAGAAGTTTAATTTCGCTGTTTTATAAAGATTTTTGCTTTAAGCAAAGAAAATTGTTGCCATTCAGGCTCATGGTTAATGGTTTAATTACGGATCGGATCTCCAGGCTTCCAATTGTGAACACAAAAACAATTCTCAGAGCATCAATTTGAAGGGTTCCTTTAAAATCTTTAGAATCCCAAAACAGACAACTTCATATTTCTAAGACAAATTTGAGAAGATAAATACACATGAACATTGAAAGTTGATAAGTAAGTAGATAACAATGAAAATGAAGATCACTTCTTCTTTCCAGCTTTTCCTTCCTTCCTCCGAACAATCTCATCAGAATACTTAACTCCTTTACCTTTGTATGGCTCTGGTGGCCTCCACTTTCTAACTGTAGCAGCAAACTGCCCAATTTCACTCTTGTCATATCCACTCACTGTGATTCTTGTGTTCTCTTCCACTTTCACTTTAAGACTCTCTGGTATCTGCATCTTAACTGGATGAGAAAACCCAAGATTCAGTACCAATTCTTTCCCTTCCACTGTTGCACGATAACCAACACCAACAAGTATAAGTTTTTTCTCAAATCCCTTTGATACTCCCACAACCATGTTATCTGTAAGCGTCCTGAAACTCACACAAAAGTTAAAAACGATTAGAACAAACAATCGTCAAAACGTCAAAGACTTCAATGCCATTGTCTCAGTTGGTTTGACAAGAAAAGGTGAGAGCTTTGTAACCTGAAAAGGCCGTGCATTTGGTTAGCTCTTCTAGTTTCGACGGTTTTTTTGACCCTTAAGAAACCAGCATCTTCTTTGGTAAGTTCAATTTCACGTGGGTAAGTTAAAGCAAGCTCTCCTAAAGGACCTTTCACTTTCAAGTCTTGACCGTCTAATGCAATGGTTACATTGGAAGGTACAGCAATCGGTTGCTTTCCTATCCTTGATTCCTTGCACTCAATGGTCTTAGAAGAGTAACCCACTTGAGCAAATGGCGTGTTTGAGATCTTGAACACATTTCTATCTCCCAAAAATGCTGACCTAAACAAAGGGGAAATTATCTATCTTGAGACGGAAGATGTCTAGAAAGTAAAAAACTCTTGCATGATATCTGAACCAATACACACACTCGAATCGAAAACAGGATACCATTAGATTAACACATTAGTTACATTCTTATAGACTTTAAGTTTCCATAGCTAAAAAGCTCTAGAATCCTGCTTATATGAAACTTATAACGGCGTTTCCGCTTAACACACTCAAATTTCCATATTACAAACCCACAATTCAAGAATCATCAAATTTTCGACTAACCCATTGGTTTCAAAAGATTCATAGAAATGCTTCATACTTGAGAAGCTGATGAACCCAATTCAAAGAGATTTTGTAATAGAAATACCAAGTAAAGAAAACGAATCCCTAGCAGGAATGAAGAACGCAGAATTCAGAATAAGGTTTTACAGTATGTGAGGAGTACCTGGGTTGAAAAGAAGAGACGAGCGAGGAAGCCATTGGAAGGATTGATGATGGAGCTCTGAGCTCTGCTTCGGAGAGAAGAAGAGTGTTTATCCAGAAAAGACTTATCCAGCGTCACCTTCTCTAATCCCTTTTGAAATTACATTATTACCTTCTCGGCCCATTATTTTACTATTTAAGGCCCACTATATTGCAATTTAAGGCCCATCGTTATCTTAGACCAATTTTTTAATGAAAGAACTTACAAATGTGCACGAAAATTAAAGTTACAAACACAGTTTCTCTGCTTTTTAGTTTTTAGTTTTTGAACTAAAATTTTTGGTTTTAGATTTAGATTTTTTATTTGTTTTTACATCTTAGTTTTTGTTTGAAAAAAACTCAAAAAGTAATTTTTAATTTTTAGAAAAATCAATGTTGAATGTTCAAAAATTAGTTTCAAAAACCAGAAAATAATATAAAAACTAGTCTCAATCAAAACCTAAATAATCAACATGGGTTTTGATTATTTGACTAAATTAGTGAAGTCAACAAATCTAACTGAACTCAAATCTCGATTTAGTTCTTGATTAGTTATTGCTTTAACTGTTTTGAAAAGCAAACTTTCTGTAAAAGATTTAAATTAAATTAATTATATTTAAATTTATTTTTTATTTTAAAATATGTTTGGTTTAATTTAAACCAAAGTACGAATGAAAACCTAAGTAATTGTTTAAAGTCGAATATTTTCTGGTTATAGATATTAGATATATCGTCATATGTTAACTAACATACAAATAAACACTAGGAAAATAAAAGATAAACAAAAAACAAAATTGACTTGTATATATAAACAAGGAAAAATTTGATTATTCGATGCCCACAAGTTTAGTGAGTTCAAAGGTATATTATATATAACAAATCATACTTGTTTAAGGAAGAAACAATATCAAATTCAGGTCTTTGAAGTTATTTTAGTAATATTTCGAAATGAGTACTCTAATAACAAAGAATAGTCAAAGTCCATGTGTTTCATGCTTCATGAGATTCTAGGTCCCAAAGACAGTAACACTTTACTATTTATGGCTCAAAATATCTCTTTTGCGTGTGTAACTAAATTGACAAACATTGAGGTTAAGTGGTTAACTATTATGGAGATAATTATTTGTTATAACCAAATATGCTCACAATAACCAGAAAATTGACATAAGAGCATAGTAATGGTGAGATTTTTTTGGTCTCTTATCTATATTTTTATTAATAAAAGTGGTTAGGTCATTTATTTAAGAGACTAATGGTATTTTGATTTCCAATGGTGAAACTCTTTGGAGATTTCTTAATATATTTATATTTTTGTTATAAAGATTATGTAAAACATTAATTATAAACATTAATAATACAATAACATAAAAATCATTAATAATACTATTACATCAGTTGTTATCTTGATTGAAATGACCAAATTTTTTCCATATATGCTCAACCAAATCGGTCTTTAATTTTTGATTTTGTTGTTTATCACGTATACCAGCTCGAACACCCATTATATTGTGAATATTTGTAGGCATATCTGTGGAAAACGTGAGATTGACATGTGAACTTCCGCTTCCATCGCCGAGTTGAAATTCTGAAGGATCATAGTGGGTGTATCCATCTCTTTCGTTTTCGACAATCATGTTGTGAAGAATGATACAAGCTCTCATAATATTGTCTATTTTTTATTTTTCCCAAAAAAGAGCTGGATTTTTTATAATGGCAAACCGAGTTTGCAAGACTCCAAAAACACGTTCGACATCTTTTCGGGCTGATTCTTGTTGTTGAGCAAACAAACAATCCTTTGGACATTGAGGAATGGAAATGGATTGGATAAAAGTTGCCCATTTTGGATAAATACCATCTGTCAGATAGTATGCCAAATTATAAGCTCTTCTGTAGACAGAGAAATTCACTTGAGGAGCACGACCTTGTATGATATCATCGAAAACCGGTGATCGATCTAGAACATTTATGTCGTTTAAAGTACCAGGAGGTCCAAAAAATGCATGCCATATCCAAAGATCATATGATGCGACAACCTCTAAAACGATTGTTGGCTTGCTTGAACCTCGAGAATACTGACATTTCCACGCGGTAGGGCAATTCTTCCATTCCCAATGCATACAGTCGATGCTTCCAATCATACCGGGAAATCCCCGTTGCTCACCAATATAAAGTAAACGTTGAAGATCCTCTTGTGTGGGTCTTCTCAAGTACTCATTGACAAACAAATTTATGACTCCCTCAACAAAATGTTCCAAACATAATTGAGCAGTACTTGAACCAAGCCGAAGGTATTCATCAACTGTATTAGCCGCAATGCCATATGCAAGGAGACGAATTGCTGCGGTACACTTTTGAAGTCCCGAGAGCCCTAGCCTTCCGGTAGCATCTCTTTTCTTTTGGAAAAATGGAACTTCAATTGAGAATCTGTCAAAAATCTTCATGAATAATGACTTACTCATTCTGAAACGACAACGAAATAGATGAGCTGGATATGTTGGTTCCTCACTGAAATAATCGTTCCATAAACGGTTATGGCCTTCTTCCCGATTTCTCTCGATAAAAGCTCTTTTTTTAGCAGCTTGCCTCATTCTTCTATTTCTAAATATGAATCAACATATTGAGCAAATAGTGCATCTAATGATCCGTCCTCTGCATTATGAGATGATGAAGCCATTTACAAAAATTTAAGTGGAGAAAAGATTACAAAATTAATGAAGTGCACATGTTTAAAAAGAAGGAAGAGTGATCGAATTAATGTAGTGACCGAAGTGATAGAATACAACATAAAAGAGTGATCGAATTACAAGTGAAAGAAGAT
Source organism: Lepidium sativum (assembly GCA_023374145.1). Lineage (NCBI taxonomy): Eukaryota > Viridiplantae > Streptophyta > Magnoliopsida > Brassicales > Brassicaceae > Lepidium > Lepidium sativum. The sequence continues at coordinate 9,996 of JAKUCM010002706.1, read as the reverse complement.
GCTACAAAGGATGCTATATAAATACATTGAAAGAAGATGCTACAAAAGACTCGTGACTTTTAATACAGACTCAGACTCGTGACTTAAAATACAGACAAAAGACTTTCAACTTAAAACACAAAAGACTCGTGACTTAATACAAACAAAGACTCGTGATGCTACAAGTGTAGTGACCCGTGACTCTTTCTCTGTTTGCTTCTTCTGCATACATGTGATAGAATCATAACATTACATAACCGTAAACATACATAACCATAACTAGTAGCAGATTATGCAAACATATCTGCAATTAGCTTCTACTTCAGCCCTTCTTCAATCTTAGTCAATGGTTCTTTCTTTGTTATGAGACTGTCAAGAAGATTCATCTTTGTCAGTCTTTCTTTCATTGCATTATCTTTCTCTTTAATCTCCCATACTAGCTGAATCTCGGTCAGTTTGTTAGCTTGAACATAATCCTTTTTTCCTCTTGCTTTGACTGATTTCACACCTGCTGGCCGAGTGCTTGACACACTATCATCACCTGTGACATTGGCATCTAAACATTCCTCTGTTTTCCTCTTCTTTGATGATGCACCAGCCTTTGAAGTGGACATAGCACACCACTTCTGGTCGTGTCTGAGTTCCATCCATGCATGTTCTAATGTAAATTTCTTACTGTGGTTGTTGTAAAAGATTTGGTGCGCTTGCTTGAGGACATCATTTTCATTCTGACCACTGGTTTTTTCTCTTGTCGCAGCCTCGAATGCTCCACAGAACTTGGAGACTTGATCTTTTATCATATGCCATCTTTGTTTGCAGTTGCTAGCTTCACGGTTTTCTGGATTTGGAGACTTCGACATTGCAGCAAAATATGCTGAAATCCTTTTCCAAAAAGCTCCACACTTTTGCTCATTTCCAACTAAGGGATCTTTGCTTGTATTAAGCCAAGCACTGATGAGCAAAATGTCATCAGTTGGAGTCCAAGTCCTCCTTTCACTTCTGGATTTAGCAATGGACTGAGAAGAGGGGACAGGGACATGGTCATGTTAGCTTGGTTCTTGTTGAGAATTCAACAAGTAAATGAAAGAAGACGACTGACTATATGGCTGTGTAAATGACATATTCATATGGTTGTGCAAACAAGCAATATACAGAATTTTATCAAGAGATAAACATATCGTGATCTTTGCTATTGGTTTTTAAAGACAATAAGATCTTCTTTACAGAAGATCACATTAACAAATGTAGTGAATGTGACAAGACTCAAACCTAATTACAAGTCATTAAACTCATATCCAACTGTCCACTGCACTAATGATTTATGCACATTTAACTCAACCTATTTATGCACATTTAACTCAACCTACTTTGACAAGACTCAAACGATTAATGCTCATAGATAAAGGGAGAAGAGAGATACTGACTAGTAATAGGAAGTTCGATGCTGGAACCAATTCCGTATCAAAGAGAAGGAGCAGTGGACAGTTGAAAATTTGTACTTTGAAGTTCTCAGCTAAAGAAGAAGAAAACAGTCTTATTAATTTATAAAATTTCAGAATCAAAAGTTGAGTGACTGCTAAATACTAATACACATGTTCTATAACAAGAACTACGATTAGGAGTGGTTAAGTACGATGTTTACTTACCGACACATGCCTCAGCTTCATTGTTGTCAAATGGATTATCAGCTTTATCTTCAAACCTATGTTCCTGAAATGATTTACACAGTAAAATTAAGAAATAAAAGGATAAGAGAGACATAGCTTGTTCTCTATGTAAACTCTGGTTAGCATCACATTTTTCTGGTTAGCAGAACACACCAGACAGATAAAAGATCTTATGTTACAGCTTTTTCATAGTAACTCTTGATCTCAATATTCTCTGAGAAAACATTATATATGAACCCTAATTCCTCAGACAAATTTTCATCACCATTCTCCAACCATGAATCTACCTAAATGACATCTTCCTTTAGACAACATGACAGAACTCGGTATCACCAAATCAACTGGTTATGTCTATATCAAGATGAACAACAAAGCAAGCTATACAAACTCTAATCAGACCGATCAAAGAAATTACTGCTTTCGTTGAGAATCGTATATGCATAAACAAGCAATACAAACTCTAATCAGACCGATCAAAGAAATTAACAATCATTTGTCATTCCCAACAAGTTTTGATAAACAAATTACTCACATAATCAAACAGATCAAACATATACAACAAAACGAAGACATGGTCGACTTCAAATATGCAAAATCAGACCGTTCAATCTATCAAACAAGCTCACATCGACAAATACGCTCCATTGACGGTGAGAATTAAGTCGAAGACACGAAGACCGCACCGCTCACTGGAAGTTTCGCCGTTGATCACTCAGAGCCAATTTTTCGCCGTCTAGGTTTTACTCTCGATGAACGACATCAAAATTTTTTTTTTCTTTGTGCGTTTTCCCCAGTCAATCACCACGTGCCACATGTGTTGGGGATACGTTTCTTCCGTGTCTAATTTAAGACACGGATCCAAGCCCATAAGACCCACAAAACTGATTTTTATTTTTTTTAAATTATAAAAACCCATACAAATAACACTAATGGACATGGTCTAAGTAGATTAAAAAAGTGAGAGTTACGGTCATAAGATGCAAAAATCAAAAGGTTATTCTCCAATAGAAGACACAAGAAAAGCATAATATACCCTACGTTTACACTGACCACTCCAGATTTGGCACTCTCAAACAAAACTTACAAAATTCAAAGACCAGAAAAATCAAATAAAGAAGATATTATGATTATTATTCTTTGCTTGACCTCACACACAGTTCTTCTTCTTCCTCTTCTGTTTCCTTTTCTTTGTCTTTCTTCTTTATGCTTAGTGTTCAACCACTCGTTTACTCCTGAAGAATTTGGATCTCTGACTCTGTTTAAAGTTAGTTCTAAGGTTGCTTCTTCTCTTTTCAATTGCATAATTTCATAACAAAATTTTATTCTTTCACCCATTTATCTCCCAAGTTTTGGTCCCAAAAATCTAAAGAAAAATCCTCTGGATGTAAATTTTAACTACAAATTCTTTTTGTTGCCGATATCAACTATAAATTTAATTTATTTTAAAAAGTCTGATATATGTTAAATTCTTCCTAAGTCTGATGATAAATGATATAATTAATAATTATGGCATAAAGTATTTGATATTTTTCCTACAAAAAAAGATATATTAAAGAACGGTTTTAGAATGAGTTTTCGAATATAAATCGAAATTTGTAGATTCTCTTGTCAACTAAAAGAAAATCTGATACTTAATATTATTTAAAAATGAATACTTTTACACTTTTCTTTCTTTGAGCACTCACTGCCATGTTCTGCAGAAGTTCTGTCTCTTTATTTTATACAAGTTGATATATCAGTGACGATGATTTATGTTTAGTTTATTGAGTCTTATAATTTGATCATCTCTGTTCATTGAATTGTATAATTAATTACGCTTTTTGCTTCTTTTTCCTTTTCTGTAAACCATCTTTAAGACGGCCCTCCTCTTATTCACATGTAGGCACTAATATCGAGAATCCAAGAGCCTCATATAAATACATTATTTTTACATCGATCTCTATAGAATCTAACTCCTGATTTCTTGGTTTGTTTGCTTTCTTTCACCATATTTATGGACCCTATCTATTTGTCTTGATTCTGTGTGTTTATCTGAGTTTTAATCATTTTGAGCATTGTTTATTTCGCAGGTGTCACTTCAAATAAATCTATTGGTTATGTAAGCTCAGGAGTCGGGACAAGAAAAAAAACCAGTGGTTGTTGTCGGAATTTGAGGTAAAGATGGGATTTTTGGTGATGACAAGAGGATTTTCTATGGTGAAAGCAATCAGAGTTGTGTTGTTATGTGTTTCTGTTTTGTGGGTCTTCTTTCCAAAGGAATGTGCTTGTAGAAGTAATCACTCAGGAAACTCTTCTTCTTCTTCGCCGCCATTGTTAGAGATTCCAAGCTCTGTAAATGTTGGAGCTTTGTTTACTTATAATTCTTTTATTGGAAGAGCAGCTAAACCCGCGTTTCAAGCGGCTATGGATGATGTTAATGCTGACCAAACTATCCTTAAGGGAAATCAAGCTTAATATTGTCTTTCAAGACTCAAATTGCAGTGGATTTGTTGGCACTATGGAAGGTATGAGCTCACTGTTTCTTCTCTCTTGAAATTGTAAGCAAAAGGAAGAGCTTTTAGAGACATAACTTGTTTGTGAAAGCTTAAATGAGTAATGATTTATGTTAGATTGGTTCATGTAGCTTTGCAGCTGATGGAAACCAAAGTGGTTGCAGCTATTGGACCACAATCTTCAGGGATTGCTCACATGATCTCTCATGTAGCTAATGAGCTTCATGTACCTCTCTTGTCATTTGGAGCAACGGATCCTACTCTTTCTTCTCTGCAATACCCTTATTTCATCCGCACCACGCAGAACGATTACTTCCAAATGAATGCAGTGGCAGATTTTGTATCGTATTCTGGATGGAGACAAGTCATTGCGATATTTGTTGATGATGAGTGCGGTAGAAATGGTGTCTCTGTTCTAGGCGATTTATTAGCCAAGAAACGTGCAAGGATCTCTTACAAGGCTGGAATTACACCTGGTGCAGATTCTAACGCCATAGAGGATTTGCTAGTTTCTGTTAATCTGATGGAGTCTCGGGTTTACGTTGTGCATGTGAATCCAGATTCTGGTTTAAACGTTTTCTCTGTTGCTAAAACTCTTGGAATGATGGGAAGTGGTTATGTTTGGATCGCAACAGACTGGCTTCCTACAGCTCTGGATTCCATGAAGCCCGTGGATTCGGCCACAATGGACCTCTTGCAAGGAGTGGTTGCTTTTCGCCATTACACAACCGAGAGTAATATGAAGAGACAATTTATGGCAAGATGGAAAAATCTTAGACCCAATGATGGCTTCAACTCTTATGCTATGTATGCTTATGATTCTGTTTGGTTAGTTGCTCGTGCCCTGCATATTTTCTTCAGAGAAAACAATGAAGTAACTTTTTCCAATGATCCGAATCTCCACAAAACACACGGTAGTAAGATTCAGTTATCAGCACTAAGTGTTTTCAATGAAGGGGAGAAGTTCATGAAGATCATTCTTGGGATGAATCATACCGGTGTGACAGGGCCAATCCAGTTTGATTCAGATAGAAACCGGGTTAATCCTGCTTATGAAGTTCTGAACTTAGAAGGTACAGGTTTACGTAGAGTCGGGTACTGGTCAAACCATTCGGGTCTCTCTGTGGTGCCTCCTGAGACTTTGTACTCTAAGCCTCCAAACACATCTACTGCAAACCAGCGTCTTTATGGAATCATATGGCCAGGCGAAGTAACTAAGCTTCCTCGTGGTTGGGTGTTTCCTAATAATGGAAAACTACTCAAAATCGGGGTGCCTAACCGCGTGAGCTATAGAGATTACGTCTCTAAGGATAAAAACCCACCTGGCGCTAGAGGCTTCTGCATTGATGTCTTTGAAGCCGCGATTGAATTGCTTCCGTATCCTGTTCCACGTACTTATATACTATATGGAGACGGGAAAAGAAATCCTTCTTACGATAATCTCGTCAATGAAGTTGTCGCAGATGTAAGTAGCCATATTACTCCATCAAGTTCACAACTTTCAGAATATGCTTACCTGTCATTCTTTTCGTGTTTACTTTCAGAACTTCGACGTAGCTGTAGGAGATATCACAATCGTTACAAACAGAACAAGATATGTAGATTTCACACAACCTTTCATAGAATCAGGGCTTGTGGTGGTGGCTCCGGTTAAGGAGGCCAAGACTAGTCCATGGGCATTCCTGAAACCATTCACCATAGAGATGTGGGCTGTCACTGGAGCCTTCTTTCTCTTTGTGGGAGCCATCGTTTGGATTCTCGAACACCGCTTCAACCATGAATTCCGTGGCCCTCCTAGGCGTCAACTTATCACCATCTTCTGGTTAGTTTCCTACTTATTAACACTAAGCTTGAGCTTACCTTTAGACCTTATCTTCCTTCTCCTTTTCAATGTTGCAGGTTTAGCTTCTCAACGATGTTCTTTTCACATAGTAAGTTTGCTCAACTCGAGTAAACTGGTAAATGCACACCAAAGCGGAATGTTTGGAAAAAAGTAAAGTTGTTTTACTTTTTACCTTTTGACCTTTTAGGGGAGAACACGGTGAGTACATTGGGGAGGATGGTGCTGATCATATGGTTATTCGTGGTCCTGATCATTAACTCCAGCTACACGGCTAGTCTCACTTCCATCCTAACCGTTAGACAGCTGACATCTCGGATTGAAGGAATAGATAGCTTGGTAACGAGTAATGAACCAATTGGAGTTCAAGATGGTACCTTTGCTCGGAACTATCTGGTCAACGAGCTTAACATATCTCCTTCTAGGATTGTTCCACTGAAAAATGAAGAACAGTACCTTTCTGCTCTTCAACGTGGCCCCAAAGCTGGTGGTGTGGCAGCCATTGTAGACGAGCTTCCTTACATTGAAGTTCTTTTGACAAACAGCAACTGCAAGTTCCGTACAGTAGGACAAGAATTCACACGCACAGGCTGGGGTTTTGTATGTAAAATCGGTTTCGAGAAACTTACTTGGTATATATATTATCTTTGCTGTTCCTGTATAAGATTTTCTTACAACAGGATCTTGCATCCGATGTTGCAGGCGTTCCAGAGAGACTCCCCTTTAGCTGTAGACATGTCGACAGCTATTTTGCAGCTGTCTGAAGAAGGTGAACTCGAGAAAATCCACAGGAAATGGCTTAACTACAAGCATGAATGCTCAATGCAGATCTCAAACAGTGAGAACTCTCAGCTTTCGCTCAAGAGTTTCTGGGGACTTTTCCTTATATGTGGCATCACTTGCTTCATAGCACTCACTTTCTTCTTCTGGAGAGTTTTCCGGCAATACCAGAGGCTACTACCAGAACATGTGGACGAGGAAAGGGCAGGCGAAGCGTCTGAGCCATCTAGATCAGGGAGAGGCTTACGAACACCGAGTTTCAAGGAATTAATAAAAGTTGTGGATAAGAGGGAAACAGAGATCAAGGAGATGCTTAAGCATAAGAGTAGCAATAAACTCAAAGCAACCCAAAGTGCAGCGGGGAGTTCACAATCACAACACAAGGAAATTACTTAAAACAGATAAAAATTCAAAAATTTGTTTACAGGACAATTAACATACTTAGCGGGTAAATAAACTTTTCAGAAGATTTTGTAATAGATGAGTTCAAAGAACAACAAACCAGAGATAATTTGTAAACCTTTTACTGATCCGTAAAGAAACATCTTCTTTCCCCATTAGAGTTCAAATTTTAGAAAGCTTGCAAGTGAACAGAATATCTATATGATGAAATTGGAATGGAACTTCAAGTATCAATTTTATTAGCATTATGACAAAATAAGATGTTGCTAATACATGTTGATGGGAAACGTAATATCACAATCTTGGGGCTTACATGCTCAGCTATAAAGTTCAAAGGTAAGAAAAACAAAGGAGCGAATATCACTTTACTCGAGTGTTGCTTCTGTCTTCCTCTTTGGAGGTTCCAGGTCAAGGTATGTGAATGGCTCTGTTGGTTCCTCTCTGAAAAAAAACAAAAAATAAATGGTTCAGGCTCTACATTTAGTATGAATAATGAAACGAGGATATGATCAAGCGTGACAAGAAAGCAGATAAGGCTTAAAGGTCTAGAATTTTATGAATCCGAAAGACGAGAAAAACAGGTTTAGCAGATAGTGTAAAGCAGAACAATAGCTAGTGGACAAAGATTATAAGAATCATTCACTGTCAATGCCACAAAAACCAAAGATTCTGCAGCTTAATTAGTATCAAAGGTTACTTGACAGAAGAGTATGAAATTGTACATACCCTGGCTTAGAGCGCATGCATCTGTAGAAGAGTTTAAAAGGTCCTGGAACCGTCTTGAACGGGTTCCCCTCAAAAATCGCCTGCAAAATTTGCTAATGCTATAACATAAATAGTCCCAAGCCAATCAAATGCAGTTGAATTGTGTATTACAACAGATTCAAATAGTTGATTCCAGCTTTAAGAAACAAAATTGAAGCTAGATTCATGATAGCCTAAGGAAATTAAGGTACTTTATCCTTTCTAATCCCATTGATCATCATCCTACATTTCTGATTCCTTGAATAGTGATAAGTAACAGAACCCTAGAAAAACCCTGATGAGTGATATGATGTTACAAGCATATTACTCATCCAACCCTAAAACAAAATAACAAGAGATACACGAGATCGAAAGGCTTATCAAAACCAAAAAAAAAGGAACAAACTTTTTAACAGAGGAAGGCAATGGTTAGAACCTGAACGACATCCTCGACACGATCGTTGCAGCGGTGAGCTTTGGGCTCACGATGACCTTCCGGTAACCCCCATGGACTCTCTCTTCTCGGCACGGGTCTCGTCTCGCTCATCTTTCTCTTGCTGCTACTGAAATTTCTCAAACCAAATGCTTTTGAAAATTGAAATCAATTCTTAGTTTAACCACATTAACTAAACCGGAAGATTCTCTTCGGTTTGTTATTTTGGTTAAGTAAACCAATAATTTGATCTTCTTATAGTGTTTTTACCGGTCAACGACTCTCAGATTTGAAGGAGGATCATCGAAATCGGAGAAGTAAGGACGAAAAGATGGGAGCTTTAGGGCAGCTGATTGACGTAATTCTTTTCGTGTTCTTCGCTTTGATGGTGTTCATTGCGCCGATGATAGATGGCCAAACGTCACTTCCTAAAGAATTCTTCCCGGTGTTTCTGACCGATCTGAAAAGCAAGTATATTGCCGATTTCGGAGATTATTTGCTCAAGGAAAAGCCGCATTTCCTCGTTGGACTTGTGTGGCATGAGCTTGTGTTTCTATGGCCGCTATCGATTGCTAATCTCTACGCGTTTATTACCGGAAAGTCGTGGTATGGCACCACCTGCTTGCTCTATGGAGCTTCCATCGTCACTTCCATGGTACAGTGGTTACAAATTTTGTCTCTACAGTTTCTGGAATTACGGATTTTAGGTCTTTTATTTTTGGGTGATTTGTTTGACATTTGATCTTAGTGCAAGCTGATCTATGTAAAGTTCATAACTTTGTTTGTTTATTCAAAGTGAGAATCTGCAAAACATCTATTCATGCTGATCCATGTAATATTGATTAGATAGCCGTAAGCTAGTTACTGAAAAGAAGTTAAAGTTCTCAACTTTTTCTCAATATGAATGATATAGCACTGTTACTTGGTGATTTGTATTCGTTTTTTACCTGCTAGGACTTCATTAATGTTCTCAAAGTTTGTGAATAGTATCAATCTGATGATATAGGTAGCTTATTAGCGTTTCTTGGTGGAAATAACTCTCTTCTCCCTGCAATAATAAACTAGTGACGTATGGTTTCTGCATTGGCTATATTTTGATTGACTATGCGCATATTTGTATCTTCTTCTCATCTTTGACTTACGGTTTATGCATTGGCTATATAGGCTGCAATCCTAGGAGAGATGATTGGTTCGGGAAAGGCATCTGACAGATTGCTAATGATGTATGTACCTTTCATGGGTATTGGAGTTCTGGCTGTTCTTCGTGGTTTAGTTTGTCGATCCACCAAAAGCACTGGATCTTCTGGCAGAAGATCCACTATCTTGGCCAGACGAAAGCTAGCCTGAGATAAGAAAAAAGCAGTTGGTTTATCTCTCTGGAAGGCCAATTTTTCCTTAAACTTTTCTTTATATGCTGGCTTATAAAGATCTCTGCCTAAAGAGAGGTATTGATTTTTTATTCTGCAACACTGAAATGTTTCCTTGGTTGAATTAAAGTTTATCCATGGCATTACTATCTTTGCTCTTCTACATCACTGCAATGACCTTTCTGAGAGACATTCACTGTCTGGTGAAAGAAGAGTATGAGCTTTCAACTGACAAACTCACATAAGCTTCCATAGTAAAGACTTAAGAAAAGTGAAAAACAGATTCTCTCTC
>JAKUCM010002705.1:0-18432 GCA_023374145.1 Lepidium sativum | reverse complement strand
ACACCATTTCAGTTGATAAGAACATTATTTCACTTTCAAAAACTGATATAAACTTATTGCTTCATGTAATAACAGACTCCGTAGGTTATGGCGATCCACTCGTTGCGATCTTGCCATCGTTCCACGATATCAACATCCAGTGATGATGGTTTCTTCAGCTCAATTCTGCAGCAAACAAATAATCTTCATCCGGAGACTCTTCTCCTATGTTCATTTTATGGTGATTGTGTAATCTGTTAGTTGCAGCAAAGAGTCTATTTTTTGGATCTTGCTTTCTTCATTTGTCACGTAACATTGTGGTTTAATGTGGATTGGATTTTCGCACCATAAACTAAAATGACATTGTGGCCTTGTTCTTTTGTCGATCCAGATATCCAGATGCTTTATCTGGATGGAGATGCATATTATTGTTCTTTAAGATATAATTATATGTTTCATCTAGATGCAACATCGATTTTGACCAAAGCATCCAAAATTTTACAAAATTTGAGATGTGTTTGAAGTATGCATTTGGATGCAGAAGGTTTTGTAAAAAAAATCATCCAAAATCTAGGTTTCTTCTCTATCTTTCTCTTCTCGCCTCTTTCATTTGCTGCTTTCCTTTCGTTTTCTTCTACAATTTTTCGTTTCGTTTTGTTGTTATTGTGACGATTTCGCCGAAATGTGTGATCGATCTAGTGCTTTAGAGTGTCACGGAGTGAAATGTGAAGTAGAAATTATGGTCTCTTTAGTTCGTTTTGTTTTTGTTTTTACCTCTTTGCTTCTGTGTTTTTGTGGAGCCTTTCGTCGTTCGTGTAGTGTAGTTCATGAGTTTTGGTTAACGATAAACTATTTGAATATCTAAAACTACTCTTGTGTGATTTGACTTGGTTTCTTCTCTTTTATATATTTCACAGATGTTATGTTTGAGCATCACGAGAGTCAGTTATATGTATGTCTGTCATGTTTCCTACTCCCAAAGAGTGGTACAGATTTTTGAAAGGTTGAAGCTTAATTTATAATAGGAGCCAAAGCCATTGTTATAGACTCCCGAAGCTTCGAAGTGTTTGGTTTTGTTCTACAACATCCTAAGAATCAATTGATTTTGTTAGTCTCCTCTTATATCAGAGAAGAAATTAGAGCATCTTATAAAAGTATTAATTTTGATTGGAAGGAATCAGGAAAGTAGATTCATCTCCCTATTGATTCATCTCTGTTGTTGCCAAATTTAAAGAAGCCATAAGCTACCTTTGTTTTGGCTCAAAGTATTGATTTTCTCGGAAATTTTAGCAAAGTTCAGAGGTTGTAGTAAACCTGTGAAAAACAGAATCCACAGGTTCTTATTGATAGCTAAATTAAATTTCTTTGCTATCCTCTCTTTGATTTTCCATTCCGATGTTCTTACTCATTGCATTCAAACATTAATGTAATAGCTGTCAAACATTCCATTCAATTTGACGTGAAGAACAGTCAATTTGTCAATGAAACATGTGTATTATCATGCTTGTTCCGACATCATTGTAATAATTTTTGCTTCTATACTTCGATTTGATGACATATCATTCTTTTTAAAGTTTGACACTTATATTGGAAATCTTTTGCTATTTCATTATATTTATGCGGAAAAAATTCCTGAACTAGAGCAACGCAAGCTGCTCAATATCATAGGATGAGCATCAGAAGCAGATTCTCTCCTACAAGATCGACTACCGATGACAACATTCGCTGCTTCTCCTGTGGATGAAACGCGTACCAGAACACAAACTCATCTCTGTTCAGACATGGAGCTTGACCTGGAAGACATGTTATCTGTCCATTGTTACTCCCAACTCCACAACATCCTGTGTTTTTTACCCTAAACCCTGAGCCATTAACAAGAATTTGATCAACAAAACTTTCAGGTGAAGTATGATCGTGTTTCAGTTCAGATGTGACTCTTACCAGAGCGAGCAAGATTGGATACTATGTCTTGGAAGATACCATAAGCATTGATGTATATGAACTTTGCATCTGGTGTGTTTCGGTTGGAATTGTCGACCAAAGACACAAGCTTGCTGTTAAAGATTCTGTTTGCAGAATTGATCCTCTCGTCACAAGTTCTTCCATCTCTGTTGTTCTGAGCTAGCTCATTTGGACTGGATCCTATTGCGCTTACTCCAATCAATGCAAATTTCCTGGCTCCATTGTGATACAAACATGTTATTTTTAGTCATTTGATTACATATTACATCCAATTAATTTATACAAATGTACAGAGAAATACAATTTCATCTAAATGCATTATCCAAATGTAGTTTTCGGATGAAAAAAGAATATGATCCCGAAACATCATTCAGACACATCATTATCCGGATATAGTTTTTGGACGAAAAAAGAACAGGGCCGTGGGCTATCTTATTTTCTCCGATCATCACATATAAAAATTCAAAGACATAAAATCAGAAGAAAACAGACACATGTTTTTAAGACTAGCAATGTATATAGTAAGCTGACATTATACAAACGGAGGTCTCTTCTCTCTGAGAATGAAACTCACCACAAATGATGATAGGATCCGAGGGGTCTATCCGAAGCAAAGACAGCAAGAAGGTTCGGGACGCGGCAGCCAAGGTGATGGATCAGGGGAGCCGCAGATCTTGTCGTCAGAATCCAGCGACTTGTGCGGGAGCAGATCGAGGGCGCGCGCGTTCGGGTGACGGAGCGGAGATGTGCGAAGGGGAGAGCGATGCAAGAATGAGGGGGAATCGACTCAAAAACGTAGGTGATATATGTTTTTTTGATGGTTAGAAGTTCTCTTGGAATCAAAAGAGATTGTAAGAGGAACGAATTCAATCTTAGAACCAAACAAGAATTTTCGCAATTCTTTCTTAGCAAAGGTTTTTCGTTCAAATTTGGCTGCCTCACAAAATCCAGGTCTCACCATATTTATAGAAAGAAACTAGACTTTTACAATTAACCTAGATAAAAACAACACATCATTTAAAATAAAACAACAACCTGTTTTTGTAAGAAACCCAAAAACAACACAACATTTCCTTATTTCCAAAGCAATAGACTAAAGTAGCTTAACGTAAGTGATTAATCTGTCTCGTTAAAAACCTTGGTTCGGACCTCCTTCCTTCCAATACCTCCCATAAGGAAAAGAGTACAGAAGAACAACTTAGCTACTTTAGTGAATATCACTTGGTTATCTAGTTCGAGAATGGTCACAGTGAATAATACTTCTTCCGCCTTCTCTTGCTTAATACTGATGGAAGCATGGGCTCCCTTAGCCAACTCCCTTAACTCCCTTGTTCTAGAACGGGTGACCCTCCTAGCTAGTTCTGGTTTTTCTTCCTCCAAGCCGGTCACGATCACATCATCCTCTCCCTCTTGAAAAGGATTTGTCCTCAAATCCGAATCTGCAACAAACAGAATCAAGTCAGAAACATTGAAAGCGTCATAAATTTTATACTTCCCTTGCAGGTCAATGCGATAAGCATTGTTGTTGATCCTCTTGATGACTTTAAATGGTCCGTCTACTCGCGGATGACAAGTTGTTGAGAATGACAGCTTTGTTCCCAACTTTGCCCATAAGATTCGCCAGAAGTGACTTAAGAACTTGGTATCACGATCCGATACTACAACTTGCGGCATTCCATGTAGTCTCACTACCTCCTTGAAAAACAAGTTAGCTACACTCACGGCATCATCAGTTTTGTGGCTAGCTATGAAATGAGCCATCTTACTAAACCTGTCTACAACCACAAAAATTGAATCTCTACCATTTCTGGTTCGAGGTAAGCCTATCACAAAGTCTATAGAAATATCTGTCCAAGGGTGAGAAGGTATAGGTAGAGGAGTATACAAATCGTGAGGTTGTACCTTACTCATAGCTTGTTTACATACAACACACCTAGAACAAACCTTTTCGACGTCTTTCTTCATGTGAGCCCAATAGAAATGTCCTTGAAGATCTAGTAAAGTATTTGATACTTCGAAATGGCCAGCAAGACCACCAGTGTGAACTTCCCTAACTAGCAACTCTCGAACTAACCCGTTGGGTATACACAGCCTATTACTGAAGAACAAATATCCTTCATGCCTATAATACTTCTCAAAAGCAAATTTAGCGTATTTCACATAAAAATCAGAAAAATCAGAATCGGATTCATATAGGTCAATGATATGTTCAAATCTGATTAACTTGGCGGTTAAGGTAGCAATTAGAGAGTACCTCCGGGATAATGCATTGGCCACTACATTATCCCTACCTTTCTTGTACTTAACGACATATGGAAAAGTCTCTATGAATTCTATCCATCGACCATGTCTTTTGTTAAGCTTTTGCTTGAGATGCTTAAGTGACTCATGATCAATGTGTATCACAAACTCCTTAGGCCACAAATAATGCTGCCAGGTTTGAAGTGCTCTAACCAATGCATACAGCTCCTTGTCGTAAGTTGGGTAATTCAAAGTAGACCCTCCCAACTTCTCACTAATATACGCCACGAGTTTCTTATCTTGCATCAAAACAGCTCCAATCCTTATACCAGAAGCGTCACACTCAATTTCAAAACTCTTCATAAAATTAGGAAGTACTTATAGGGTGAATTGATAAGCTTCTCTTTTAAGGCTAGGAAAACCTTTTCCTGGGCGTCGCCCCATTGAAACCCCACGTCCTTCTTGATGATTTCCGTCAAGGGCACTGCGATGGTGCTGAAATTGGGAACGAAACGTTTGTAGAAACCTACCAGTCCATGAAAGCTTCAGACTTCCCCTACATTCTTAGGTCTCGGCCATTCCTTTATTGATTTCACATTTTCTTCATCTACCTTAACACCATCTTAACTCACTACAAATCCTAGGAAAACTACTTCATTAGTGCAGAAAGAACACTTAGATAGATTAGCAAAGAGGGACTGAGAGCGAAGAACATCAAGAACTGATCAGACGTGTTCTAGTTGCTCCTCCAAAACTTTATTGTAGATAAGTATGTCGTCAAAATAAACGACTATGAAGACTTCAATGAACGGTCTTAGAACGTGATTCATCAGCCTCATAAACGTGCTAAGAGCGTTGGTGAGGCCGAAGGGCATTACGAGCCATTCGTATAGTCCCTGCTTGGTCTTGAACGCGATTTTCCACTCGTCTGCTTCCTTCATTCGAATCTGATGATAGCCACTCTTCAAGTATATCTTTGAAAAGATGGTTGAACTGCATAGCTAGTCCAACATTTCGTCCAATCTTGGAATAGGATGTCTATACTTTACGGTTATGTTGTTGATGGCGCGACAATCCACGCACATCCGCCAAGACCCATCTTTCTTTGTAACTAACAACACGGGAACTGCGCATGGGCTCATACTTTCTCGGATATGGCCTTTACTCATTAGCTCTTCCACTTGCCGCATCTGTTTCTTTGTTTCCATTGGGTTAGTACGATAGGCGGGTCTATTAGGTAAAGCCGATCCGGGCACAAAATCGATTTGGTGCTTGATCCCGCGTATGGGAGGTAAGCCCTGCGGAATATATTCTGGAAATACGTCCCTATAGTCCTGCAAAATCTTAGACGTAACACTAGGAAGCTCCTGTGAAGAGTTAGTAGTCACAAGGGATTCCTTGTAGACAAACATCAAGATAACCATATCGGAATGTAAAATTTAGAGACTTCGCTATGGCTTATGAATAGCTTATTGGCTACGGTTT
Source organism: Lepidium sativum (assembly GCA_023374145.1). Lineage (NCBI taxonomy): Eukaryota > Viridiplantae > Streptophyta > Magnoliopsida > Brassicales > Brassicaceae > Lepidium > Lepidium sativum. Next base: position 12,765 of record JAKUCM010002705.1, on the reverse strand, counting down.
TACCTTCTTCCTTGCTGTTTTTACGCTTATCTTGGAGCTTGTCTTGATAGACATCTCTTGGGGTTAACGGACGAAGAGTGACCTTACGCCCCTTGAAATCAAACGAGTGCTTGTTAGTGTAGCCGTCATGTGTCACATTGCGGTCTGGTTGCCAAGGCCGACCTAACAGCACATGGCTTGATCCCATCGGCAATACATCACATGGCACCTTATCCTCATACTTACCTATCGACAAGGAGACCTTAACTTTCTAAGTTACTGTCTAAGCCCCACTCTCATTCAGGCACTGTAGCTTATAAGGTCTCCGATGTGGATTGGTTTTAAGCTGTAATTTCTTGACCATGATCTCACTTGCTGCATTCGTACAACTACCACCGTCTATAATAAGTCTACAGACTTTGCCTTGTATAAGGCATGGAGTGTGGAAGAGGTTCTCGCGCTGGCAAGTGTCGTCGGGATGAAATTGAACACTCAAAGTCCGTCTTGCAACTAACATTTTCCCCATGGATGCAGCCTCTTCTTCCTCTTCGTGCTCCGACCTGAGCTCTTCCTCTTCTTGAGGAAGGATTTTGCCATTTTCTCGCAACAAGAACACCTTCTTATTAGGACAGTCACGCGAGTAATGTTCCATTCCCTGACACCTAAAACACCGCGTGTTACTGAGAGCACTGCTTCTCTTTGGCTTAAATTTGGGGTTTGATTCCTCTTTAACGGACATAGAGGCTAGTCGGGTGTCCCTTGAATATGTCGGTATGTTGAAATCCTTGGGCTTGACCACACTTGGCGTGAAGCTCTATTTGAGGTAACGCCTCGTAATCTGAGATTCAATTAGCTCGGCTTTGTGTACCATCTCTTGTATGTCGTCATAATTCTGAAGCTCCACCTTGTCTTGGATTTCTTGGTTCACACCTCCAAGAAAACATGACATTAACATTTCATCCTTCTCTCAAATCCGCACGTATGAGCAGAGTTTCCAGCTCTTGATAGTAATCACTGACAGTCTTAGTTCCTTGTACGTGGTGTCTGAGCTTATTGAGGATCTCTTGCTGATAGTGTCCCGACACAAACTTCCTCCTCATCTGGGCTACGAGCTGATCCCACGTGGTGATGGGGAGCTCTCGGAGACGCTGCCTAGTGATACCTATCTGTTCCCACCAAAGAAGCACATAATCATTAAATTCTGAAACAATAATCCTTACCTTGTTGAGCTCATAAGTCCCCTGAACCAGGAAGTTCGATTCCATCTTCCTCTCCCAATCGAGATAAGCTTCCGGGTTACTGGTTCCGTGAAAGGGAAGGAACTTGACCTTTAGGTAGCTGATTTGTTGATGAGCTGTACCGTCTTCTTTACCTCTTTCTCTCCTAACGGTTCCTTTGCTATTTTCAGAGGCAACAAAATCGTCAGAATCATCCGAAAACGGATGTACATGTACTCGGTGTCCAGCACGCATTGTTTCCCTATAGCGCGGACGAGGAGCTTTGACTCCCGGAGCCCTTGGCTCGATTCTATTAAAATTCGGTGGAGATCGGTGTCAGTTGAAAATTGTTTTCCTTCCCCCAACACGAGTACTGGTAACTACTTTCCAACCTGACCGGGTTTTAGAGGTTCTCCTAGCTGACGGTCCAGCAATACCCTTACTCTTCGCTATACGTATAGCTTCTGAAGGTGTGGGAGTATAAGAGTCGTCACTATCTGTAGAGTGAGACTCATTCACTAGTAGTCTCATCTTTTGTTCCATTCGATTATGCAAAGTGTCAACCTTTTCTTGGAGTTGTTGAGAGAGATTTGTGGCGAGTGATTGGTTTGCGTCCTTAATGTGCTGAGCCATGAGTCGAGTCACGGCTTCGATTGCTTCAGCTGAGAGTTCCATAGCACCTGCGAGGGCCACACGAAATTCTGGAGTAAAAATTGTCTTCATGAGTTAACAAAAAGAACAAAACTTGATTCTAATCGCATAAGGAAACCAAAACTCAATAGGAATAGGACAAATATTATCTACCTGATTGAATTCCCTATGTAAACTGGATAACCAATAAATTAATCCATGTGTCAACTTAACAATACAAAAAAACGTGATTTAGGTTTAAACTAACAAATTTTTGATTATGAAACGCGAAACAAAGAACATGAAAAATATAAAGAAATCGCAAAGATAATTGGGTGAAGGATGTTGCTTAGCCTTTGGTTAAGAGCTGGCTCTGATACCACGTGATAGGATCTGAGGGGTCTATCCGAAGCAAAGGCAGCAAGAAGGATCGGGACGCAGCAGCCAAGATGATGGATCATGGGAGCCGCAGATCTTATCGTCGGAACCCGACAACTTGTGCAGGAGCGGATCGAGGGCGTGCGCGTTTGGGTGACGGTGGTGGGAGCGATGCGAGAATGAGGGGGAATCGACTCAAAAAAGTAGGGGATATAGGTTTCTGATGGTTAGAAGTTTTCTTGGAATCAAAAGAGATTGTAAGAGGAACGAATTCAATCTTAGAACCAAACAAGAATTTTCGCAATTCTTTCTTAACAAAGGTTTTTCGTTCAAACTTGGCTGCTTGACAAAATCCAGGTCTCACCATATTTATTGAAAGAAACTAGGCTTTTACAATTGACCTAGATAAAAACAACACAACATTTAAAATAAAACAACAAGCTATTTTTGTAAGAAACCCAAAAAAAGAACACAACGTTTCCTTATTTCCAAAGGAATAGACTAAAGTAGCTTAACGTAAGTGAATTAATCTGCCTCGTTAAAAATCTTGGTTCGGACCTCCTTCCTTCCAATACCTCCCTTAAGGAAAAGAGTACAGAAGAACCACTTAGCTACTTTAGTGATTATTACTTGGTTATTCTAGTTCAGGAATGGTCACAGTGAATAATTCCGCCTTCTCTTGGTTAATATCGATGGAAGCATGGGCTCCATTAGCCAACTCCCTTAACTCCCTTGTTCTAGCATGAGTGACCCTCCTAGCTAGTTCCAGTTCTCCTTCCACCAAGCCGGTCACGATCACATCAAATGATCTCTTCGTTTCTCGACCATTACTTCACTGTCCTTTCTCATCCTCCTCCTTACGTCCTCGCCGTCGCCGATTCCATGGCCTCCATCTGCCGATCAACCTCGCTTGTCAGAAGAAGAAATTTCTATCCGTCGTTGCTCTTGCCGCGCTATTCTTCTCGCACCGTTGCTTCTCACCGCCGCTGCTTCCTTGTTTCTCAATCTGTCTGTCTCTTTAGCCTCTTAGGAGAGCACGTCCGCTGCGGCTACTTTGCCGAAGGTATCAATAGCTATTCCTCCTTCTTCGACTGCCATTACTCCAATGCCGCCGCCTACATCTGTAAATAAGGAAAAGTCTCTAAACGCGAGAATATATGACATGACGGCGATCGGTGAGTCGATGGCTATGAGCAAGGATAAGAAGAAAGTGTGGGAGAGGTTGATGAATGCGAGGGTTATGTACCTCGGCGAGGCGTAGCAAGTCCCTACCAAAGAATACAAGGAGCCTGAGCTCAAAATAGTTGGAAACCTGAGGAAGAGATGAATCGGGAGCGAGCGTCAAATCTCTGTGGCACTAGATGCATTTCCTCTTGATTTGCAGGACCAGCTTAAGAAATACATGGATAAGAGGTTTGTATTCATTTTCATACTTCATGTTTGAGATTGCAACGCAAATTGCATGATCGTGAATATTGTTTCTCTTTCGTTACTGAAAATACAAAAAATACGCATGTGATTCTTTCTGTGGCAGAATGAATAGAGAGACATTGCAGTCTTACGTGACACATTGGCCGACTCAACGCTGGCTCGAATATGAGCCTATTTTAAGTTACTGTCGAGATAACTCTGTTAGAATTATTGCTTGCGGCACTCCTCTTAAGGTAGATTCTTAAAGTGTTTGGCTGTAGGTAACTGTTTGGTTTGGGGTGGAACATTTGGATGATCTATGTGGGTTTTCTTTCTTTCTATTCCTTTAGATTATGCTGCTTAATTTGATTTTTCTCATCTGGCTCTAGAAGGGTTTTGGATAGTAGTTTTAAATAACTGTTGGATTCACTTCGATTGATCTTTGTAGGACTAATTACATCTTGTTAGTGGAAGGGGCAATCTATCTGTTTTTGATCATTTCAACTAAGAATGCACTTGTTCAAGTCGTAAAGAGAACCAAAGCTTATCAGAAATATTGCTTTTGTTTGCGATTCTAATGAGAGCTAACAGCATTCTGTTTGATATGATGTAGGTTTTAAGAACTCTCCAAGCAGAGAGTATTCATGGTCTTTCAAAGTCTGAGCGTAAATTATACTATTGGTTATGACATTAAATTAATTTTGGTTCATATACATAACCATAACCGGTTAAGTGTATATATATGTGTTGTAAATCACATTTTTGTTACAATTAATATTTCTCTTGACGAATAGAAATTATTCTTCGTCTTCATCCTCTCTTCTTCCATCATTCCAGCTTCACATCAAGTTCTTCTTTTTAATGTTTCTCTTATTATTAACTAATATGGTATCAGAGCGCTATATCTGCTCATTCACTCTATAATTTCATTTCGATTGAGCTTAATTTCAGCAACAATTGAAGATGATAATAGCTAATGTTCGTCGCAGTAATAGTCAATCGGTGACATCTACACGTGCTGGAAGCTTGAGCTCAGTTCCTGAACCTCATATTTTCTCCCCCGTGTTAATGAATCCCGATAGTACGCACTCACTGTTGTTCCTTCATAGCGCCGTTCATCCAGAGATGTTAATCGTCTCCGTGGAGTTGGATGGATCGAATTATAATCAGTGGAGTTCTGCAATGAAGATAGCTCTTGATGCAAAAAACAATTCATCGATGGGTCTTTACCTCATCTCGAAAAAGGCAACAATCTATCACAAATCTGGTCTCGATGCAACAGTATATTCAAATCCTAGTTGCTGAACTCAGTTTCTAAGAAAATATATGGTAGTGTACTGTCTTTTGATGATGTTAGTGAGATTTGGAATTATCTGCATAATCGATTTCACATGACGAACTTACCACGAACATTTCAGCTCATTCAACAGATACATGATCTGCGTCACGGTTCCATGGATCTTTCTGGTTAGTATACACATTTGAAGAATCTATGGAACAATCTTGATGGTGCCGAAGCAAGTGAACCATGTGCCTGTTGTGGTGTGTTTTACTGTGTACGACAAACAGCTGCAAAACTTAAGGTTGAAAGAGGTAGAATCATAACTTTTGGATGGATTGAATGAGAAGTATTCCATCATTCGAGGTCAAATAATTATAAAGAAACTGTTTCCTATTCTAGCAGAGATCTACAATATGTTAGATTAGGATGATAGTCAAAGGAAATTTAGCACAATTACCGCTCCTTCTGTCTTCCATGTTATTGAGACTAGTGAGCAACTGAGTGTGAATGCGGTTCACAATGGGCATCAGAAGAAGAAACCAATTTTTTCTCACTGTGGATATTCATGACTTGTTGATAAATGTTATAAACTACATGCTTATCCCGTCCTCTACAAGAAAGGAAAAGGATCAAATTCTCAATCTGGAAACTCATCTCTTGCTGCACAAGTGTCTGCTACTACGGAAAAATATTCTCCAGGTTTTGATAGCCTTGTTGGAAATCTAACAAGGATCGGATACAAAGCTTCATTGCCTATTTCATCTCTCAGCTTCAGAATCACTCCGCAGGAACTATTTCCTTAGACATAGACCAATCCGGTATATCTGTCTGAACTATCTCCATAAAAAGCTATATATCTTGGATGCTGCAGAGGATAATAGTTTTTCGTCTTCTTCTATAGTTGCTAATTCTGTAATTGATGCACGTGTTTGGCATCACAGACTTGGTCATGCTTTTTTACAAGATCAGACACGCTTACTAATGTACTTGGTTTCTCAAAACACAAGAATATGAGATTAGTACATTGTGAAATTTGTCAGAAAGCAAAGCGAAAGAAACTTTCATATTCAATCCGTCAAAACAGATGTTCACAGCCATTTGATTTACTCCACATTGATGTTTGGGGACCCTTTTCAGAATGCACACAGGAAGGTTATAAATACTTCCTAACTATATTTGATGATCACACGTGTGTCACTTGGGTGTATCTTCTTTGATTAAAAAGTGATGTTCTCATCATTTTTCTTGACTTCCTTAAAATGGTTGCAACATAGTTTGATGGTACAGTTAAAGCAGTAAGATCAAACAATGCACCTGAATTAAAATTTGAGGCTTTGTACAAAGAGAAAACACTACAAAAAACTGAGAGATTGCGATGGAAGATTGCCTTGCAAGGGCATCGCAAACAAAGAATTGAGACGACTTTGCGACGACACACATTTTATCGCAATTTGCAAGTTGTAAGCATGGATTCCTCGCAGAGACGTCGCATACCTTCGGGTTTGTCAGAGATTTGGCAGAGACTTGTCAGAATACCTTCGGGTTTGTCAGAGACTTGACAAACCCGAATAAGATTGATGTATGAGTATCGAATAGTCATTCGTTTCAAAGTACATAACCTTTCATATGGTCACACCGTATAGAAAATATTTAGTTCGGAACAAGTAAAGGTTTTGTGGTGGTTTTTTTTTTTATTTTAAAAAAGGCTTTGCAAGTGCCCTGTGAAGTCAGGGGCCTCGCAAAACCTTTTTTTTTTATGCTGCGAGTAATCGAATGTTCAAATACCCCTATACCATAACTGTTTCAGCTCGTGAATCAGCGATTGCAGGAACACATCAAGGGAACGCTTAGGATGACTAGGACCTGACACTAGAATTGTCATAAAAAAAATTCACTTCGCATGCACATATCTGGTGGTAGATTATATGGCGTCAATATGACAAGCCATAGAGAATATTGTCTACCAGATAAACCAAATGGGCTAAATCCATCAGTGTATAAACCTAGATAAACATTCCTAGACTCTTTAGCGAAGTCAGAATGTATCGTTTGAAAATGTTTCCAAGCCATTGAATCTGAGGGATGTGTAACCTCCCCATCATTTACTTTATATTCGACATGCCATCTCATTGCAGAAGATGTCCTCTCCGATTGATATAATCGTTTCAACCTATCAGTGATTGACAAGTACCACATATGTTTGTATGGGACATGCGTCCTTCGCTTTGTTGCTCGATATCTTGGTTTCCCACAAAAAACAACATTCCTGCAACTTGTCATCCTTTTTCCAGAAAATCATGCAATTGTCACTGCAAAAATCAATCATTTCTGATGGTAATCCAAGACCGCAACTACCTTCTACATTTCATAATAACTCTCAGCATAATTATTATCTTCTGGCAAATACTCTTTAAGTTTATCGGCAAATTGATTCATACTTCTCTCACTTATGTTTCCTTCACTTTGAATAGACATTAACCTAGATGCTAATAACAATTTAGATAGATCATCTCTACATCCCTCATAGGTGGGTTGATTTGCAACATCTAGCATATCATAAAATTGTTTTGCTTCCGCGTTAGGTTCTTCAATAGTATTTTCAACGACACAAGGAATATTACCATTATATGCATATGTAACCATATCATGATACATATTTCCTTGTAGATGAGCATAATTTTCAAACATACTACCGCCATAGTTATAATTAGCATTATCATGACTAGGTTGATCATTAACACCAGCACCCATATTACTACTTCCAGCACCCAAACTGTACCCTCACCATGTGAAAACCAGACATAATAGTTTGGAGTAAATCCTTTATTATATACATGTCTTTTCACCATATCAATATTCAAATATTTCTTGTTCCCACACTTTATACATGGACAGAAGATGTTGTCAGAACACTTACTCATATTTCGGAACACAGGTTAGAGTTACACGCCTGGATATTTGGTTTCTTTTTCCACTTCTGTAGTCCTTTTCTCGTTCAAGCATACTGCCCTGAACCCTTTTATTAGAAGTAGTACTATTGACCTGATCCCAACTTTAAATAAAAATGTTGCAGCAATGGATTGATCTTGCACGCTCTACGTGTCTGCAAGCTCAAACAAGTATTCCAACCTCAAAGGAAATTCCAGAGGCTTTGGAAGATTCTACGGTGGAATCCGATACTACTACGACTGAAAAGGAAAGTATTGACAAGCTCAATAATCAATGATGCTAGTGAGACCCCAAAGTATTCCCATATCCTTACAAGAATCCTCAACCCCAAAATATTCTCCTAGCTAACTCAACTAAGTTTACTGGGGTTGCAAACATAGGGATAACACATTGAACAACAAAAAGGGTAATTAAAATACTCTTAAACTCGACTAACCAAAGGATTTCTCACGCATCTGTGATGTGAAGTCTTGTTCAACATCTCCACCAGCAGCAGCCTCCTGCTCAGCTGTTACTTTCCATCTTGTTATTTGTTCTTCAGCCGAAACAGCTTCACCTCAGTGTTTAGAGTAATCCTCAGAGGAGAGTGTTACCTCATCTATGATTTTGCTCCAAAAGGAAAGCTCTCGAATTTTTTTGATCTACAAGAACATGAAATGAATCAGGTTCTTAATTGGCCTGCAAGAGTCTCTATCATCAAAGGGATTGCAAAAGGTAAAGTATTTGAATATTGCTTTTTGAGTTGCAGGAACAAAAGGCAATTAACAAAAATATTTTGCAGGTCTTGCTTACTTACACGGAAGTGACCAACAGAAGAAGCCTACAATTGTTCACCGGAACATCTCTGTGGAGAAAATCCTACTCCACATATAGATAATGTAGCTACTATTTACGTTGTTTTAACATGCAAGACAAGTAAAAACATAGCCTTCAAACATTCTATACGACATTTCCCATCTACCATAACTACATTTTATTACTAATTCATAATCACTATCCAAAACATATTAAATTCCTAAATAAACCATTCTATATGGAGAATATTTTTGTCACAGCATCATTATATCACACTTTTTGGCGGCTACAATTCATCACCACATTTCTCACCACGATAACATACTTTACAATTGCATCGTTACATTTACTCTTAAACTCATCGTTAATTTACTCTTAGCAGCTATCTAGTACACCATTCCGGTAATACTCTCGATGCAGTTAACTTCTTACTTAGCGTCTATGGGTTATCATCAAAAACAAAAAACATTTACCTACTTTGAAGGTAACGTTTTTCCCAATTACATGTGGGAGTTTAAGATCTGTTCAGAGTGAAGTTTGTTAAGATCTGTTCTTCTCAACACATCAGGTATACGGTGTTGAAGAGAGTGAAGATCCACGACACAAGGTACTTTCATGGTTGTGTATATAGTGAGTGCTGAAAACAGGAAAAACCCAATCAAGTGCCTGCAAATCCTAATCACACAACACATTCAAGGTTTCTTGATCTCAACAAGTAAAAAATCGAGAAGCTTGGTTGGATTCAATACTTACGTCCAAACATTCAAGCTCTCGTTGTGAATAGAAAAGATGCTGAGAAGGATCTGTTTGATTGGCCATTCGGATCTGTAATGACCAATGATGTACTCATTGTCTCTTAAATAAGCAGGCAATGAGTGATATTCAACCAATTGATACTTCACTTCCTGACATAATCTCTTCCCTTTTACATTATGTTTCTTCTCTACTGTTTCAGATGAGGCTTGGGGTGGTGAATGTTCTTTGATCTCTGCCTCACCACCCATTTTTCTCCACTCAAAACCAAAGCATAATTCATATCATTCGAACAGATCTAAATCTCAAGCAAGATGACAATAAAAAAAGGAATCAAAGCATCGTGCTTTGTTACAACACAAGTTTCAATCAACAAAGGATTGTGAGAAAATTACTTGAATTTCAAAGGAAAATGAGAAAAGAATACAAACCCAAATGTGGGTTCTTCGGATCTCAACCCTAACGAGAGATAAATAAAAGAAATTTAGGCGAGAGAGAAGGCGAGACAGAAAGAGAAGGCGAGGTCTTCGGTCTAGAGATTTAGGTGAGAGAGAAGGCGAAGTCGTCGGTCTAGTGAGCCAACGCCGAGACGAAAAACCATCGGAGAGGCGAGAGAGAAGGAGAAGAGAGGTATTGTCTCAGAACACCCATTCTTTCAAAGATGGCTCTCAAAACCCAGGTAAAAAACAGACAAGATTTAAAAAAAAAAATAAAATTGGAAAAATGGTAAATTGACCAATTTACCCCCCGCGAAATTCGCACAAACCAGATCAAAATCAATTAAACCGGGTCCAAATCAATTAAACCGGACCGAAATCAATTGAACTCAACCCAATCGCCCAAACCCGACCTAAACCCTAAAACCCGACCCAAACCCATCGACCCGCCCCAAACCCGACCCAAACCCTAAACCCATAGACCCGACCCAAATCGACCCCACTAAACCCTAAAATCGCGAATCCCACTCTCCCTCTCTTCTATTTGTCGCGATTCTCATAAAGAAAAATTCAAACTCCCTCTCATAATTTTTCCTTTGATTTCACCAGGATCTTTCTGCAAACTAGTAAAACTGCTGTAAAACTTCGCGATTTCACTAAAAATCAAAGAGTTTTCTCAACCAAACTCATCTCCAATCAAAGGTAAACCTTCCTTAAAGCTGCTGGCTGTTGATCTCCGTCGTGCCATATTCTTTTATCCATTTCATTGTTGTTTAAAACGATTATCCACTTCGCGATTTCACTAAGTTAGATCAGTCCTCACGATTATCCACATCGCGATCTTCCTATACTCTGTCGTAGTACTAGTATAACTTGCTAGTTATACTATATTTTTTGTAAAACTAGTATAACTATGTAGTTATACTCTGGTGTTAATTGCTGAAAATATGTGTGTGTGTTTCAGGATGAAGGGCCGACTGCACAGCTCCCTACCGGGATGTACTTCAATCCAACGGAGTACACCAAAAAGGTGAAGATCTCCAACAAAGTACACTCAACGCAGTTTTTCGACGGGTTGCAGCCTCCACTGACTGATGTGGAGAGGGCGTGGTTCGAGAACCATCCGCAGTTCCGGCGTATATTCCATATGCCCATGGAGAAAAACCACATGAGCATTGGCATGTGGATGTTGCTTCTTAGAACCGCTCGGATGGAGACCAACCATGAAGTTTGGTTTATTGTGAACGGTGTCCCGGTTTGGTATGGGCTTAGAGAGCATGCGTTGATCTATGGGTTAAACTGTCGGATGTATGAGACGACAGATTTTCGGGAAACTGCTGGAAGTATGAGGTTCAAGAGGAACTATATGGGGCATTTGGGGAGGAGTGTCAGAAAGGAGGATGTGGAGGATATCCTGGTGAACTAGGGACCTCTTACTCAGGACGACAAACGGTTGAAGATGTTAGTCCTGTACTTCTTGTGCTATGTCATACACTCGCCGACCAAGGGCGGAACAGATGCAACGCCGATCGATAGCTTCCTATTGAGGGCTGTGGATGATCTGGATTTCTGCTACAGGTTCCCTTGGGGCAGATGGACATTCGAAAACATGCTCCACGAGATCAAGCATACGATGAACCATTTCGGAGGCACGGTGTCGGGTACAACTTAGGCAATCCCTGGTTTCGTACTTCCTCTTGAGGTTAGTTTACATTTGTTAGTTTATGATATGTAATTATTGTGTGGTGTTTCTGACATTTACGCATATGTTTGTGGTTGTAGTTATTGGCTTTTGAGTCAATACCGACGTTGTACCGTAATTGCCGAAAGGCAATTCCAGACGCAAACCCAAGTTGTCCTCGGATGTGCAGGTCCCAGTTCCAGCAACCCAACATGAGAGGATATTCCTTCCCAACAATCAACAAACTCCTTGATAAAACCACGGTTAGTTAATGATTGTTGGTACAACTATGTAATATACTCAGGCGTAATACTAGCATAACTTGCTAGTTATACTATATTTTCCGTAAAACTAGTACAACTAGCAAGTTATACTCTGTCGAAATACTAGTATAACTTGCTAGTTATACTATATTTTTCGTAAAACTAGTACAACTAGCAAGTTATACTCTGTGATTTCTAATTTTTCTAACTAGAGTTAGTCGTTGATTGATTTGTTTTGCAGGAGATTTTCAGTACCCTCTCTCCACGCACAGATGAAGAGCGCAGTTTGCTGGCTGGAATGACAGAAGAGGAGGATGATGAAACTCACGATCTTGAGGTTGAAAGCTGGAGAAAATGTATCCGGTCTGGGAAGAGAATCTTGTTTGAAGCCATGTATAACCAGGATGTGGAAGCAAGATTATCTACTCCTCCTTCTGCTCCGACCCAAGCCCCTACTCCGCCTTCTGCTCCGACACAAGCCATGCCTCCGCCTTCCGCTCCGAATGAAACTGAGGTTGTTGATATGCTGAATGCATTAACAGACGAGGTGGATCGGTTGAAGAGAAGAGTGACATTGCTGGAACAGGTATAACTAGTATAACTCAAATAACCCGAATAACTTGTATAAGTTGAAATATTGTTCAAATACAGGGTGCTGGTGGTGATAATGAACCCCATGATGTACCTGATCAATCTGCAAGCATTGATGCTCCACCCGTTGATGCTGCACCCGCTGTTAGCCAGGTATAACTAGTATAACTAGTATAACTTGCATAAAAAGTATAACTAGTATAACTAGTTTAACTTGCTTAAATGTTCAACTGTAGGCTGCTAGGACTCGTGGAGGTATTAGGAATGTATATGTGTGAACAAGTAAACGCACAACGGTTTCTGACCCAAGTCCGGCAGTGACGAGGGCAAAGGCGAGGAATGTTTGAAGCAATGTACAACTGTAGATTCTGTTTAATTTATTTAAGTCTCTCTCTCTCTC
>JAKUCM010002704.1:0-48828 GCA_023374145.1 Lepidium sativum | reverse complement strand
TTTGGCAACCCACATATCTTATTTCTCTTTCAGTTCCTCCTATCTTTCTCTTCCATTCTATATCCGTTCATAATCATTTTATTCTCCAAAATGTCTCATTATTTTTAATCAAGGGAGTGGATGGATCGACATATTGCTCCAATAAGAAATTGTGTATCTGAAGAGTTTATAGAGGGGATTAACGTATTTCTTACATTTGCTTGTAATCAAACTTTTTACCAAGAGCTAAACACTCTATTATGTCCTTCTGCGTAGTGTAAGAACCAAAAGCAACGTGATGAAAGAACTGTATCCAAACACCTTTTCGTGTGGGATTCTAGGGAAATTAATATATTTGGTCTAGTCACGGAGAAGATTGCTATGATGTTGGTGAATCATCAACAGCAAACCAATTTACCGGTAAGAAGCAACGAAATATGAGCAACCTACAAATTTTCAAGTTCTAATTGGAATCTATTCGCATTTTGTCATGACAAAAACATAGACTATTTCATGACTAATATTTTGCCACATTATATTTTATATGGCTATTTCGTGACTAAACCTTGCTATGCAGTCAAGTTTATGGCTATTTTGTGGCTATATTAGTCACAAAATATTTTCGTGGCAAAACCGTGTCCATGTTTTAATAACTACTACACGAAAAGATCTCTTTGGCAACCCACATATCTTATTTCTCTTTCACTTCCTCCTATCTTTCTCTTCCATTCTATATCCGTTCATAATCATTTTATTCTCCAAAATGTCTCATTATTTTTAATCAAGGGAGTGGATGGATCGACATATTGCTCCAATAAGAAATTGTGTATCTGAAGAGTTTATAGAGGGGATTAACGTATTTCTTACATTTGCTTGTAATCAAGCTTCTTACCAAGAGTTAAACACTCTATTGTGTCCTTGTGCGCAGTGTAAGAACCAAAAGCAACGTGATGAAAGAACTGTATCCAAACATCTTTTCGTGTGGGATTCAAGGGAAATTATTATATTTGGTCTAGTCACGGAGAAGATTGCTATGATGTTTGTGAATCATCAACAGCAAACCAATTTACCGGTAAGAAGCAACGAAATATGAGCAACCTACAAATTTTCAAGTTCTAATTGGAATCTATTCGCATTTTGTCACGACAAAAACATAGACTATTTCATGACTAATATTTTGCCACATTATATTTTATATGGCTATTTCGTGACTAAACCTTGCTATGCAGTCAAGTTTATGGCTATTTTGTGGCTATATTAGTCACAAAATATTTTCGTGGCAAAACCGTGTCCATGTTTTAATAACTACTACACGAAAAGATCTCTTTGGCAACCCACATATCTTATTTCTCTTTCACTTCCTCCTATCTTTCTCTTCCATTCTATATCTGTTCATAATCATTTTATTCTCCAAAATGTCTCATTAATTTTAATCAAGGGAGTGGATGGATCGACATATTGCTCCAATAAGAAATTGTGTATCTGAAGAGTTTATAGAGGGGATTAACGTATTTCTTACATTTGCTTATAATCAAGCTTCTTACCAAGAGCTAAACACTCTATTGTGTCCTTGTGCGCAGTGTAAGAACCAAAAGCAACGTGATGAAAGAACTGTATCCAAACATCTTTTCGTGTGGGATTCAAGGGAAATTATTATATTTGGTCTAGTCACGGAGAAGATTGCTATGATGTTGGTGAATCATCAACAGCAAACCAATTTACCGGTAAGAAGCAAAGAAATATGAGCAACCTACAAATTTTCAAGTGCTAATTGGAATCTATTCGCATTTTGTTACGACAAAAACATAGACTATTTCATGACTAATATTTTGCCGCATTATATTTTATATGGCTATTTCGTGACTAAACCTTGCTATGCAGTCAAGTTTATGGCTATTTTGTGGCTATATTAGTCACAAAATATTTTCGTGGCAAAACCGTGTCCATGTTTTAATAACTACTACACGAAAAGATCTCTTTGGCAACCCACATATCTTATTTCTCTTTCACTTCCTCCTCTCTTTCTCTTCCATTCTATATCCGTTCATAATCATTTTATTCTCCAAAATGTCTCATTATTTTTAATCAAGGGAGTGGATGGATCGACATATTGCTCCAATAAGAAATTGTGAATCTGAAGATTTTATAGAGGGGATTAACGTATTTCTTACATTTGCTTGTAATCAAGCTTCTTACCAAGAGTTAAACACTCTATTGTGTCCTTGTGCGTAGTGTAAGAACCAAAAGCAACGTGATGAAAGAACTGTATCCAAACATCTTTTCGTGTGGGATTCAAGGGAAATTATTATATTTGGTCTAGTCACGGAGAAGATTGCTATGATGTTGGTGAATCATCAACAGCAAACCAATTTACCGGTAAGAAGCAACGAAATATGAGCAACCTACAAATTTTCAAGTTCTAATTGGAATCTATTCGCATTTTGTCACGACAAAAACATAGACTATTTCATGACTAATATTTTGCCGCATTATATTTTATATGGCTATTTCGTGGCTATATTAGTCACAAAATATTTTCGTGGCAAAACCGTGTCCATGTTTTAATAACTACTACACGAAAAGATCTCTTTGACAACCCACATATCTTATTTCTCTTTCACTACCTCCTCTATTTCTCTTCCATTCTATATCCGTTCATAATCATTTTATTCTCCAAAATGTCTCATTATTTTTAATCAAGGGAGTGGATGGATCGACATATTGCTCCAATAAGAAATTGTGTATCTGAAGAGTTTATAGAGGGGGATTAACGTATTTCTTACATTTGCTTGTAATCAAGCTTTTTACCAAGAGCTAAACACTCTATTATGTCCTTCTGCGCAGGGTAAGAACCAAAAGCAACGTTATGAAAGAACTGTATCCAAACACCTTTTCGTGTGGGATTCAAGGGAAATTAATATATTTGGTCTAGTCACGGAGAAGATTGCTATGATGTTGGTGAATCATCAACAGCAAACCAATTTACCGGTAAGAAGCAACGAAATATGAGCAACCTACAAATTTTCAAGTTCTAATTGGAATCTATTCGCATTTTGTCACGACAAAAACATAGACTATTTCATGACTAATATTTTTCCACATTATATTTTATATGGCTATTTCGTGACTAAACCTTTCCATGCAGTCAAGTTTATGGCTATTTTGTGGCTATATTAGTCACAAAATATTTTCGTGGCAAAACCGTGTCCATGTTTTAATAACTACTACACGAAAAGATCTCTTTGGCAACCCACATATCTTATTTCTCTTTCACTTCCTCCTATCTTTCTCTTCCATTCTATATCCGTTCATAATCATTTTATTCTCCAAAATGTCTCATTATTTTTAATCAAGGGAGTGGATGGATCGACATATTGCTCCAATAAGAAATTGTGTATCTGAAGATTTTATAGAGGGGATTAACGTATTTCTTACATTTGCTTGTAATCAAGTTTCTTACCAAGAGCTAAACACTCTATTGTGTCCTTGTGCGCAGTGTAAGAACCAAAAGCAACGTGATGAAAGAACTGTATCCAAACATCTTTTCGTGTGGGATTCAAGGGAAATTATTATATTTGGTCTAGTCACGGAGAAGATTGCTATGATGTTGGTGAATCATCAACAGCAAACCAATTTACCGGTAAGAAGCAACGAAATATGAGCAACCTACAAATTTTCAAGTTCTAATTGGAATCCATTCGCATTTTGTCACGACAAAAACATAGACTATTTCATGACTAATATTCTGCCACATTATATTTTATATGGCTATTTCATGACCTAAACTTTGCCATGCAGTCAAGTTTATGGCTATTTTGTGGCTATATTAGTCACAAAATATTTTCGTGGCAAAACCGTGTCCATGTTTTAATAACTACTACACGAAAAGATCTCTTTGGCAACCCACATATCTTATTTCTCTTTCACTTCCTCCTCTCTTTCTCTTCCATTCTATATCCGTTCATAATCATTTTATTCTCCAAAATGTCTCATTATTTTTAATCAAGGGAGTGGATGGATCGGCATATTGCTCCAATAAGAAATTGTGTATCTGAAGATTTTATAGAGGGGATTAACGTATTTCTTACATTTGCTTGTAATCAAGCTTCTTACCAAGAGCTAAACACTCAATTGTGTCCTTGTGCGCAGTGTAAGAACCAAAAGCAACGTGATGAAATAACTGTATCCAAACATCTTTTCGTGTGGGATTCAAGGGAAATTAATATATTTGGTCTAGTCACGGAGAAGATTGCTATGATGTTGGTGAATCATCAACAGCAAACCAATTTACCGGTAAGAAGCAACGAAATATGAGCAACCTACAAATTTTCAAGTTCTAATTGGAATCCATTCGCATTTTGTCACGACAAAAACATAGACTATTTCATGACTAATATTCTGCCACATTATATTTTATATGGCTATTTCATGACTAAACTTTGCCATGCAGTCAAGTTTATGGCTATTTTGTGGCTATATTAGTCACAAAATATTTTCGTGGCAAAACCGTGTCCATGTTTTAATAACTACTACACGAAAAGATCTCTTTGGCAACCCACATATCTTATTTCTCTTTCACTTCCTCCTATCTTTCTCTTCCATTCTATATCCGTTCATAATCATTTTATTCTCCAAAATGTCTCATTATTTTTAATCAAGGGAGTGGATGGATCGACATATTGCTCCAATAAGAAATTGTGTATCTGAAGATTTTATAGAGGGGATTAACGTATTTCTTACATTTGCTTGTAATCAAGCTTCTTACCAAGAGCTAAACACTCTATTGTGTCCTTGTGCGCAGTGTAAGAACCAAAAGCAACGTGATGAAAGAACTGTATCCAAACATCTTTTCGTGTGGGATTCAAGGGAAATTATTATATTTGGTCTAGCCACGGAGAAGATTGCTATGATGTTGGTGAATCATCAACAGCAAACCAATTTACCGGTAAGAAGCAACGAAATATGAGCAACCTACAAATTTTCAAGTTCTAATTGGAATCTATTCGCATTTTGTCACGACAAAAACATAGACTATTTCATGACTAATATTTTGCCACATTATATTTTATATGGCTATTTCGTGACTAAACCTTGCTATGCAGTCAAGTTTATGGCTATTTTGTGGCTATATTAGTCACAAAATATTTTCGTGGCAAAACCGTGTCCATGTTTTAATAACTACTACACGAAAAGATCTCTTTGGCAACCCACATATCTTATTTCTCTTTCACTTCCTCCTCTCTTTCTCTTCCATTCTATATCCGTTCATAATCATTTTATTCTCCAAAATGTCTCATTATTTTTAATCAAGGGAGTGGATGGATCGACATATTGCTCCAATAAGAAATTGTGAATCTGAAGATTTTATAGAGGGGATTAACGTATTTCTTACATTTGCTTGTAATCAAGCTTCTTACCAAGAGTTAAACACTCTATTGTGTCCTTGTGCGTAGTGTAAGAACCAAAAGCAACGTGATGAAAGAACTGTATCCAAACATCTTTTCGTGTGGGATTCAAGGGAAATTATTATATTTGGTCTAGTCACGGAGAAGATTGCTATGATGTTGGTGAATCATCAACAGCAAACCAATTTACCGGTAAGAAGCAACGAAATATGAGCAACCTACAAATTTTCAAGTTCTAATTGGAATCTATTCGCATTTTGTCACGACAAAAACATAGACTATTTCATGACTAATATTTTGCCGCATTATATTTTATATGGCTATTTCGTGGCTATATTAGTCACAAAATATTTTCGTGGCAAAACCGTGTCCATGTTTTAATAACTACTACACGAAAAGATCTCTTTGACAACCCACATATCTTATTTCTCTTTCACTACCTCCTCTATTTCTCTTCCATTCTATATCCATTCATAATCATTTTATTCTCCAAAATGTCTCATTATTTTTAATCAAGGGAGTGGATGGATCGACATATTGCTCCAATAAGAAATTGTGTATCTGAAGATTTTATAGAGGGGATTAACGTATTTCTTACATTTGCTTGTAATCAAGCTTCTTACCAAGAGCTAAACACTCTATTGTGTCCTTGTGCGCAGTGTAAGAACCAAAAGCAACATGATGAAAGAACTGTATCCAAACATCTTTTCGTGTGGGATTCAAGGGAAATTATTATATTTGGTCTTGTCATGGAGAAGATTGCTATGATGTTGGTGAATCATCACAGCAAACCAATTTACCGGTAAGAAGCAACGAAATATGAGCAACCTACAAATTTTCAAGTTCTAATTGGAATCTATTCGCATTTTGTCACGACAAAAACATAGACTATTTCATGACTAATATTTTTCCACATTATATTTTATATGGCTATTTCGTGACTAAACCTTGCTATGCAGTCAAGTTTATGGCTATTTTGTGGCTATATTAGTCACAAAATATTTTCGTGGCAAAACCGTGTCCATGTTTTAATAACTACTACACGAAAAGATCTCTTTGGCAACCCACATATCTTATTTCTCTTTCACTTCCTCCTATCTTTCTCTTCCATTCTATATCCGTTCATAATCATTTTATTCTCCAAAATGTCTCATTATTTTTAATCAAGGGAGTGGATGGATCGACATATTGCTCCAATAAGAAATTGTGTATCTGAAGATTTTATAGAGGGGATTAACGTATTTCTTACATTTGCTTGTAATCAAGCTTTTTACCAAGAGCTAAACACTCAATTGTGTCCTTGTGCGCAGTGTAAGAACCAAAAGCAACGTGATGAAATAACTGTATCCAAACATCTTTTCGTGTGGGATTCAAGGGAAATTAATATATTTGGTCTAGTCACGGAGAAGATTGCTATGATGTTGGTGAATCATCAACAGCAAACCAATTTACCGGTAAGAAGCAACGAAATATGAGCAACCTACAAATTTTCAAGTTCTAATTGGAATCCATTCGCATTTTGTCACGACAAAAACATAGACTATTTCATGACTAATATTCTGCCACATTATATTTTATATGGCTATTTCATGACTAAACTTTGCCATGCAGTCAAGTTTATGGCTATTTTGTGGCTATATTAGTCACAAAATATTTTCGTGGCAAAACCGTGTCCATGTTTTAATAACTACTACACGAAAAGATCTCTTTGGCAACCCACATATCTTATTTCTCTTTCACTACCTCCTATCTTTCTCTTCCATTCTATATCCGTTCATAATCATTTTATTCTCCAAAATGTCTCATTATTTTTAATCAAGGGAGTGGATGGATCGACATATTGCTCCAATAAGAAATTGTGTATCTGAAGATTTTATAGAGGGGATTAACGTATTTCTTACATTTGCTTGTAATCAAGCTTCTTACCAAGAGCTAAACACTCTATTGTGTCCTTGTGCGCAGTGTAAGAACCAAAAGCAACGTGATGAAAGAACTGTATCCAAACACCTTTTCGTGTGGGATTCAAGGGAAATTATTATATTTGGTCTAGTCACGGAGAAGATTGCTATGATGTTGGTGAATCATCAACAGCAAACCAATTTACCGGTAAGAAGCAACGAAATATGAGCAACCTACAAATTTTCAAGTTCTAATTGGAATCTATTCGCATTTTGTCACGACAAAAACATAGACTATTTCATGACTAATATTTTTCCACATTATATTTTATATGGCTATTTCGTGACTAAACCTTTCCATGCAGTCAAGTTTATGGCTATTTTGTGGCTATATTAGTCACAAAATATTTTCGTGGCAAAACCGGTGTCCATGTTTTAATAACTACTACACGAAAAGATCTCTTTGGCAACCCACATATCTTATTTCTCTTTCACTTCCTCCTATCTTTCTCTTCCATTCTATATCCGTTCATAATCATTTTATTCTCCAAAATGTCTCATTATTTTTAATCAAGGGAGTGGATGGATCGACATATTGCTCCAATAAGAAATTGTGTATCTGAAGATTTTATAGAGGGGATTAACGTATTTCTTACATTTGCTTGTAATCAAGCTTTTTACCAAGAGCTAAACACTCAATTGTGTCCTTGTGCGCAGTGTAAGAACCAAAAGCAACGTGATGAAATAACTGTATCCAAACATCTTTTCGTGTGGGATTCAAGGGAAATTAATATATTTGGTCTAGTCACGGAGAAGATTGCTATGATGTTGGTGAATCATCAACAGCAAACCAATTTACCGGTAAGAAGCAACGAAATATGAGCAACCTACAAATTTTCAAGTTCTAATTGGAATCCATTCGCATTTTGTCACGACAAAAACATTGACTATTTCATGACTAATATTCTGCCACATTATATTTTATATGGCTATTTCATGACTAAACTTTGCCATGCAGTCAAGTTTATGGCTATTTTGTGGCTATATTAGTCACAAAATATTTTCGTGGCAAAACCGTGTCCATGTTTTAATAACTACTACACGAAAAGATCTCTTTGGCAACCCACATATCTTATTTCTCTTTCACTTCCTCCTATCTTTCTCTTCCATTCTATATCCGTTCATAATCATTTTATTCTCCAAAATGTCTCATTATTTTTAATCAAGGGAGTGGATGGATCGACATATTGCTCCAATAAGAAATTGTGTATCTGAAGATTTTATAGAGGGGATTAACGTATTTCTTACATTTGCTTGTAATCAAGCTTCTTACCAAGAGCTAAACACTCTATTGTGTCCTTGTGCGCAGTGTAAGAACCAAAAGCAACGTGATGAAAGAACTGTATCCAAACATCTTTTCGTGTGGGATTCAAGGGAAATTATTATATTTGGTCTAGTCACGGAGAAGATTGCTATGATGTTGGTGAATCATCAACAGCAAACCAATTTACCGGTAAGAAGCAACGAAATATGAGCAACCTACAAATTTTCAAGTTCTAATTGGAATCCATTCGCATTTTGTCACGACAAAAACATAGACTATTTCATGACTAATATTCTGCCACATTATATTTTATATGGCTATTTCATGACTAAACTTTGCCATGCAGTCAAGTTTATGGCTATTTTGTGGCTATATTAGTCACAAAATATTTTCGTGGCAAAACCGTGTCCATGTTTTAATAACTACTACACGAAAAGATCTCTTTGGCAACCCACATATCTTATTTCTCTTTCACTTCCTCCTATCTTTCTCTTCCATTCTATATCCGTTCATAATCATTTTATTCTCCAAAATGTCTCATTATTTTTAATCAAGGGAGTGGATGGATCGACATATTGCTCCAATAAGAAATTGTGTATCTGAAGATTTTATAGAGGGGATTAACGTATTTCTTACATTTGCTTGTAATCAAGCTTCTTACCAAGAGCTAAACACTCTATTGTGTCCTTGTGCGCAGTGTAAGAACCAAAAGCAACGTGATGAAATAACTGTATCCAAACATCTTTTCGTGTGGGATTCAAGGGAAATTAATATATTTGGTCTAGTCACGGAGAAGATTGCTATGATGTTGGTGAATCATCAACAGCAAACCAATTTACCGGTAAGAAGCAACGAAATATGAGCAACCTACAAATTTTCAAGTTCTAATTGGAATCCATTCGCATTTTGTCACGACAAAAACATAGACTATTTCATGACTAATATTCTGCCACATTATATTTTATATGGCTATTTCATGACTAAACTTTGCCATGCAGTCAAGTTTATGGCTATTTTGTGGCTATATTAGTCACAAAATATTTTCGTGGCAAAACCGTGTCCATGTTTTAATAACTACTACACGAAAAGATCTCTTTGGCAACCCACATATCTTATTTCTCTTTCACTTCCTCCTATCTTTCTCTTCCATTCTATATCCGTTCATAATCATTTTATTCTCCAAAATGTCTCATTATTTTTAATCAAGGGAGTGGATGGATCGACATATTGCTCCAATAAGAAATTGTGTATCTGAAGATTTTATAGAGGGGATTAACGTATTTCTTACATTTGCTTGTAATCAAGCTTCTTACCAAGAGCTAAACACTCTATTGTGTCCTTGTGCGCAGTGTAAGAACCAAAAGCAACGTGATGAAAGAACTGTATCCAAACATCTTTTCGTGTGGGATTCAAGGGAAATTATTATATTTGGTCTAGCCACGGAGAAGATTGCTATGATGTTGGTGAATCATAAACAGCAAACCAATTTACCGGTAAGAAGCAACGAAATATGAGCAACCTACAAATTTTCAAGTTCTAATTGGAATCTATTCGCATTTTGTCACGACAAAAACATAGACTATTTCATGACTAATATTTTGCCACATTATATTTTATATGGCTATTTCGTGTCTAAACCTTGCTATGCAGTCAAGTTTATGGCTATTTTGTGGCTATATTAGTCACAAAATATTTTCGTGGCAAAACCGTGTCCATGTTTTAATAACTACTACACGAAAAGATCTCTTTGGCAACCCACATATCTTATTTCTCTTTCACTTCCTCCTATCTTTCTCTTCCATTCTATATCCGTTCATAATCATTTTATTCTCCAAAATGTCTCATTATTTTTAATCAAGGGAGTGGATGGATCGACATATTGCTCCAGTAAGAAATTGTGTATCTGAAGATTTTATAGAGGGGATTAACGTATTTCTTACATTTGCTTGTAATCAAGCTTCTTACCAAGAGCTAAACACTCTATTGTGTCCTTGTGCGCAGTGTAAGAACCAAAAGCAACGTGATGAAAGAACTGTATCCAAACATCTTTTCGTGTGGGATTCAAGGGAAATTATTATATTTGGTCTAGTCACGGAGAAGATTGCTATGATGTTGGTGAATCATCAACAGCAAACCAATTTACCGGTAAGAAGCAACGAAATATGAGCAACCTACAAATTTTCAAGTTCTAATTGGAATCTATTCGCATTTTGTCACGACAAAAACATAGACTATTTCATGACTAATATTTTGCCACATTATATTTTATATGGCTATTTCGTGACTAAACCTTGCTATGCAGTCAAGTTTATGGCTATTTTGTGGCTATATTAGTCACAAAATATTTTTGTGGCAAAACCGTGTTCATGTTTTAATAACTACTACACGAAAAGATCTCTTTGGCAACCCACATATCTTATTTCTCTTTCACTTCTTCCTATCTTTCTCTTCCATTCTATATCCGTTCATAATCATTTTATTCTCCCAAATGTCTCATTATTTTTAATCAAGGGAGTGGATGGATCGACATATTGCTCCAGTAAGAAATTGTGTATCTGAAGATTTTATAGAGGGGATTAACGTATTTCTTACATTTGCTTGTAATCAAGCTTCTTACCAAGAGCTAAACACTCTATTGTGTCCTTGTGCGCAGTGTAAGAACCAAAAGCAACGTGATGAAAGAACTGTATCCAAACATCTTTTCGTGTGGGATTCAAGGGAAATTATTATATTTGGTCTAGTCACGGAGAAGATTGCTATGATGTTGGTGAATCATCAACAGCAAACCAATTTACCGGTAAGAAGCAACGAAATATGAGCAACCTACAAATTTTCAAGTTCTAATTGGAATCTATTCGCATTTTGTCACGACAAAAACATAGACTATTTCATGACTAATATTTTGCCACATTATATTTTATATGGCTATTTCGTGACTAAACCTTGCTATGCAGTCAAGTTTATGGCTATTTTGTGGCTATATTAGTCACAAAATATTTTCGTGGCAAAACCGTGTTCATGTTTTAATAACTACTACACGAAAAGATCTCTTTGGCAACCCACATATCTTATTTCTCTTTCACTTCTTCCTATCTTTCTCTTCCATTCTATATCCGTTCATAATCATTTTATTCTCCCAAATGTCTCATTATTTTTAATCAAGGGAGTGGATGGATCGACATATTGCTCCAATAAGAAATTGTGTATCTGAAGAGTTTATAGAGGGGATTAACGTATTTCTTACATTTGCTTGTAATCAAGCTTCTTACCAAGAGTTAAACACTCTATTGTGGCCTTGTGCGCAGTGTAAGAACCAAAAGCAACGTGATGAAAGAACTGTATCCAAACATCTTTTTGTGTGGGATTCAAGGGAAATTATTATATTTGGTCTAGTCACGGAGAAGATTGCTATGATGTTGGTGAATCATCAACAGCAAACCAATTTACCGGTAAGAAGCAACGAAATATGAGCAACCTACAAATTTTCAAGTTCTAATTGGAATCTATTCGCATTTTGTCACGACAAAAACAAAGACTATTTCATGACTAATATTCTGCCACATTATATTTTATATGGCTATTTCATGACTAAACTTTGCCATGCAGTCAAGTTTATGGCTATTTTGTGGCTATATTAGTCACAAAATAATTTCGTGCCAATACCATGTCCATGTTTTAATAACTACTACACGAAAATATCTCTTTGGCAACCCACATATCTTATTTCTCTTTCACTTCCTCCTATCTTTCTCTTCCATTCTATATCCGTTCATAATCATTTTATTCTCCAAAATGTCTCATTATTTTTAATCAAGGGAGTGGATGGATCGACATATTGCTCCAGTAAGAAATTGTGTATCTGAAGATTTTATAGAGGGGATTAACGTATTTCTTACATTTGCTTGTAATCAAGCTTCTTACCAAGAGCTAAACACTCTATTGTGTCCTTGTGTGCAGTGTAAGAACCAAAAGCAACGTGATGAAAGAACTCTATCCAAACATCTTTTTCGTGTGGGATTCAAGGGAAATTATTTTGTTTGGTCTAGTCACGGAGAAGATTGTTATGATGTTGGTGAATCATCAACAGCAAACCAGTTTACCGGTAAGAAGCAACGAAATATGAGCAACCTATTCGCATTTTGTCACGACAAAAAAAGAGACTATTTCATGACTAATATTTTGCCACATTATATTTTATATGGCTATTTCGTGACTAAACCTTGCCATGCAGTCAATTTTATGGCTATTTCGTGGCTATATTAGTCACAAAATATTTTCGTGGCAAAACCGTGTCCATGTTTTAATAACTACTACACGAAAAGATCTCTTTGGCAACCCACATATCTTATTTCTCTTTCACTTCCTCCTATCTTTCTCTTCCATTCTATATCCGTTCATAATCATTTTATTCTCCAAAATGTCTCGTTATTTTTAATCAAGGGAGTGGATGGATCGACATATTGCTCCAATAAGAAATTGTGTATCTGAAGAGTTTATAGAGGGGATTAACGTATTTCTTACATTTGCTTGTAATCAAGCTTCTTACCAAGAGTTAAACACTCTATTGTGTCCTTGTGCGCAGTGTAAGAACCAAAAGCAACGTGATGAAAGAACTGTATCCAAACATCTTTTCGTGTGGGATTCAAGGGAAATTATTATATTTGGTCTAGTCACGGAGAAGATTGCTATGATGTTGGTGAATCATCAACAGCAAACCAATTTACCGGTAAGAAGCAACGAAATATGAGCAACCTACAAATTTTCAAGTTCTAATTGGAATCTATTCGCATTTTGTCACGACAAAAACAAAGACTATTTCATGACTAATATTCTGCCACATTATATTTTATATGGCTATTTCATGACTAAACTTTGCCATGCAGTCAAGTTTATGGCTATTTTGTGGCTATATTAGTCACAAAATATTTTCGTGGCAAAACCGTGTCCATGTTTTAATAACTACTACACGAAAAGATCTCTTTGGCAACCCACATATCTTATTTCTCTTTCACTTCCTCCTCTCTTTCTCTTCCATTCTATATCCGTTCATAATCATTTTATTCTCCAAAATGTCTCATTATTTTTAATCAAGGGAGTGGATGGATCGACATATTGCCCCAATAAGAAATTGTGAATCTGAAGATTTTATAGAGGGGATTAACGTATTTCTTACATTTGCTTGTAATCAAGCTTCTTACCAAGAGTTAAACACTCTATTGTGTCCTTGTGCGTAGTGTAAGAACCAAAAGCAATGTGATGAAATAACTGTATCCAAACATCTTTTCGTGTGGGATTCAAGGGAAATTATTATATTTGGTCTAGTCACGGAGAAGATTGCTATGATGTTGGTGAATCATCAACAGCAAACCAATTTACCGGTAAGAAGCAACGAAATATGAGCAACCTACAAATTTTCAAGTTCTAATTGGAATCTATTCGCATTTTGTCACGACAAAAACAAAGACTATTTCATGACTAATATTCTGCCACATTATATTTTATATGGCTATTTCATGACTAAACTTTGCCATGCAGTCAAGTTTATGGCTATTTTGTGGCTATATTAGTCACAAAATAATTTCGTGCCAAAACCGTGTCCATGTTTTAATAACAACTACACGAAAATATCTCTTTGGCAAGCCACATATCTTATTTCTCGTTCACTTCCTCCTCTCTTTCTCTTCCATTCTATATCCGTTCATAATGATTTTATTCTCCAAAATGTCTCATTATTTTTAATCAAGGGAGTGGATGGATCAACATATTGCTCCAATAAAAAATTGTGTATCTGAAGAGTTTATAGAGGGGATTAACGTATTTCTTACATTTGCTTGTAATTAAACTTCTTACCAAGAGCTAAACACTCTATTGTGTCCTTGTGCGCAGTGTAAGAACCAAAAGCAACGTGATGAAAGAACTCTATCCAAACATCTTTTTCGTGTGGGATTCAAGGGAAATTATTATGTTTGGTCTAGTCACGGAGAAGATTGTTATGATGTTGGTGAATCATCAACAGCAAACCAGTTTACCGGTAAGAAGCAACGAAATATGAGCAACCTATTCGCATTTTGTCCCGACAAAAACATAGACTATTTCATGACTAATATTTTGCCACATTATATTTTATATGGCTATTTCGTGACTAAACCTTGCCATGCAGTCAATTTTATGGCTATTTCGTGGCTATATTAGTCACAAAATATTTTCGTGGCAAAACCGTGTCCATGTTTTAATAACTACTACACGAAAAGATCTCTTTGACAACCCACATATCTTATTTCTCTTTCACTTCCTCCTCTATTTCTCCTCCATTCTATATCCGTTCATAATCATTTTATTCTCCAAAATGTCTCATTATTTTTAATCAAGGGAGTGGATGGATCGACATATTGCTCCAATAAGAAATTGTGTATCTGAAGAGTTTATAGAGGGGATTAACGTATTTCTTACATTTGCTTGTAATCAAGCTTTTTACCAAGAGCTAAACACTCTAGTATATCCTTGTGCGCAGTGTAAGAACCAAAAGCAACGTGATGAAAGAACTGTATCCAAACATCTTTTCGTTTGGGATTCAAGGGAAATTAATATATTTGGTCTAGTCACGGAGAAGATTGCTATGATGTTGGTGAATCATCAACAGCAAACCAATTTACCGGTAAGAAGCAACGAAATATGAGCAACCTACAAATTTTCAAGTTCTAATTGGAATCTATTCGCATTTTGTCACGACAAAAACATAGACTATTTCATGACTAATATTTTGCCACATTATATTTTATATGGCTATTTCGTGACTAAACCTTGCTATGCAGTCAAGTTTATGGCTATTTTGTGGCTATATTAGTCACAAAATAATTTCGTGCCAAAACCGTGTCTATGTTTTAATAACTACTACACGAAAAGATCTCTTTGACAACCCACATATCTTATTTCTCTTTCACTTCCTCCTCTATTTCTCCTCCATTCTATATCCGTTCATAATCATTTTATTTTCCAAAATGTCTCATTATTTTTAATCAAGGGAGTTGATGGATCGACATATTGCTCCAATAAGAAATTGTGTATCTGAAGAGTTTATAGAGGGGATTAACGTATTTCTTACATTTGCTTGTAATCAAGCTTTTTACCAAGAGCTAAACACTCTATTATGTCCTTGTGCGCAGTGTAAGAACCAAAAGCAACGTGATGAAAGAACTGTATCCAAACATCTTTTCGTGTGGGATTCAAGGGAAATTATTATAGTTGGTCTAGTCACGGAGAAGATTGCTATGATGTTGGTGAATCATCAACAGCAAACCAATTTACCGGTAAGAAGCAACGAAATATGAGCAACCTACAAATTTTCAAGTTCTAATTGGAATCTATTCGCATTTTGTCACGACAAAAACATAGACTATTTCATGACTAATATTTTGCCACATTATATTTTATATGGCTATTTCGTGACTAAACCTTGCTATGCAGTCAAGTTTATGGCTATTTTGTGGCTATATTAGTCACAAAATATTTTCGTGGCAAAACCGTGTCCATGTTTTAATAACTACTACACGAAAAGATCTCTTTGGCAACCCACATATCTTATTTCTCTTTCACTTCCTCCTATCTTTCTCTTCCATTCTATATCCGTTCATAATCATTTTATTCTCCAAAATGTCTCATTATTTTTAATCAAGGGAGTGGATGGATCGACATATTGCTCCAATAAAAAATTGTGTATCTGAAGAGTTTATAGAGGGGATTAACGTATTTCTTACATTTGCTTGTAATTAAACTTCTTACCAAGAGCTAAACACTCTATTGTGTCCTTGTGTGCAGTGTAAGAACCAAAAGCAACGTGATGAAAGAACTCTATCCAAACATCTTTTTCGTGTGGGATTCAAGGGAAATTATTATGTTTGGTCTAGTCACGGAGAAGATTGTTATGATGTTGGTGAATCATCAACAGCAAACCAGTTTACCGGTAAGAAGCAACAAAATATGAGCAACCTACAAATTTTCAAGTTCTAATTGGAACCTATTCGCATTTTGTCCCGACAAAAACATAGACTATTTCATGACTAATATTTTGCCACATTATATTTTATATGGCTATTTCGTGACTAAACCTTGCCATGCAGTCAATTTTATGGCTATTTCGTGGCTATATTAGTCACAAAATATTTTCGTGGCAAAACCGTGTCCATGTTTTAATAACTACTACACGAAAAGATCTCTTTGACAACCCACATATCTTATTTCTCTTTCACTTCCTCCTCTATTTCTCCTCCATTCTATATCCGTTCATAATCATTTTATTCTCCAAAATGTCTCATTATTTTTAATCAAGGGAGTGGATGGATCGACATATTGCTCCAATAAGAAATTGTGTATCTGAAGAGTTTATAGAGGGGATTAACGTATTTCTTACATTTGCTTGTAATCAAGCTTTTTACCAAGAGCTAAACACTCTATTATGTCCTTGTGCGCAGTGTAAGAACCAAAAGCAACGTGATGAAAGAACTGTATCCAAACATCTTTTCGTTTGGGATTCAAGGGAAATTAATATATTTGGTCTAGTCACGGAGAAGATTGCTATGATGTTGGTGAATCATCAACAGCAAACCAATTTACCGGTAAGAAGCAACGAAATATGAGCAACCTACAAATTTTCAAGTTCTAATTGGAATCTATTCGCATTTTGTCACGACAAAAACATAGACTATTTCATGACTAATATTTTGCCACATTATATTTTATATGGCTATTTCGTGACTAAACCTTGCTATGCAGTCAAGTTTATGGCTATTTTGTGGCTATATTAGTCACAAAATATTTTCGTGGCAAAACCGTGTCCATGTTTTAATAACTACTACACGAAAAGATCTCTTTGGCAACCCACATATCTTATTTCTCTTTCACTTCCTCCTATCTTTCTCTTCCATTCTATATCCGTTCATAATCATTTTATTCTCCAAAATGTCTCATTATTTTTAATCAAGGGAGTGGATGGATCGACATATTGCTCCAATAAGAAATTGTGTATCTGAAGAGTTTATAGAGGGGATTAACGTATTTCTTACATTTGCTTGTAATCAAGCTTTTTACCAAGAGCTAAACACTCTATTATGTCCTTGTGCGCAGTGTAAGAACCAAAAGCAACGTGATGAAAGAACTGTATCCAAACATCTTTTCGTTTGGGATTCAAGGGAAATTAATATATTTGGTCTAGTCACGGAGAAGATTGCTATGATGTTGGTGAATCATCAACAGCAAACCAATTTACCGGTAAGAAGCAACGAAATATGAGCAACCTACAAATTTTCAAGTTCTAATTGGAATCTATTCGCATTTTGTCACGACAAAAACATAGACTATTTCATGACTAATATTTTGCCACATTATATTTTATATGGCTATTTCGTGACTAAACCTTGCTAGGCAGTCAAGTTTATGGCTATTTTGTGGCTATATTAGTCACAAAATATTTTCGTGGCAAAATCGTGTCCATGTTTTAATAACTACTACACGAAAAGATCTCTTTGGCAACCCACATATCTTATTTCTCTTTCACTTCCTCCTATCTTTCTCTTCCATTCTATATCCGTTCATAATCATTTTATTCTCCAAAATGTCTCATTATTTTTAATCAAGGGAGTGGATGGATCGACATATTGCTCCAATAAAAAATTGTGAATCTGAAGAGTTTATAGAGGGGATTAACGTATTTCTTACATTTGCTTGTAATCAAGCTTCTTACCAAGAGCTAAACACTCTATTGTGTCCTTGTGCGCAGTGTAAGAACCAAAAGCAACGTGATGAAAGAACTGTATCCAAACATCTTTTCGTGTGGGATTCAAGGGAAATTAATATATTTGGCCTAGTCACGGAGAAGATTGCTATGATGTTGGTGAATCATCAACAGCAAACCAATTTACCTGTAAGAAGCAACGAAATATGAGCAACCTACAAATTTTCAAGTTCTAATTGGAATCTATTCGCATTTTGTCACGACAAAAACATAGACTATTTCATGACTAATATTTTGCCACATTATATTTTATATGGCTATTTCGTGACTAAACCTTGCTATGCAGTCAAGTTTATGGCTATTTTGTGGCTATATTAGTCACAAAATATTTTCGTGGCAAAACCGTGTCCATGTTTTAATAACTACTACACGAAAAGATCTCTTTGGCAACCCACATATCTTATTTCTCTTTCACTTCCTCCTATCTTTCTCTTCCATTCTATATCCGTTCATAATCATTTTATTCTCCAAAATGTCTCATTATTTTTAATCAAGGGAATGGATGGATCGACATATTGCTCCAATAAGAAATTGTGTATCTGAAGAGTTTATAGAGGGGATTAACGTATTTCTTACATTTTCTTATAATCAAGCTTCTTACCAAGAGCTAAACACTCTATTGTGTCCTTGTGCGCAGTGTAAGAACCAAAAGCAACGTGATGAAAGAACTGTATCCAAACATCTTTTTCGTGTGGGATTCAAGGGAAATTATTATATTTGGTCTAGTCACAGAGAAGATTGCTATGATGTTGGTGAATCATCAACAGCAAACCAATTCACCGGTAAGAAGCAACGAAATATGAGCAACCTACAAATTTTCAAGTTCTAATTGGAATCTATTCGCATTTTGTCACGACAAAAACATAGACTATTTCATGACTAATATTTTGCCGCATTATATTTTATATGGCTATTTCGTGACTAAACCTTGCTATGCAGTCAAGTTTATGGCTATTTTGTGGCTATATTAGTCACAAAATATTTTCGTGGCAAAACCGTGTCCATGTTTTAATAACTACTACACGAAAAGATCTCTTTGGCAACCCACATATCTTATTTCTCTTTCACTTCCTCCTCTCTTTCTCTTCCATTCTATATCCGTTCATAATGATTTTATTCTCCAAAATGTCTCATTATTTTTAATCAAGGGAGTGGATGGATCGACATATTGCTCCAATAAAAAATTGTGTATCTGAAGAGTTTATAGAGGGGATTAACGTATTTCTTACATTTGCTTGTAATCAAGCTTCTTACCAAGAGCTAAACACTCTATTGTGTCCTTGTGCGCAGTGTAAGAACCAAAAGCAACGTGATGAAAGAACTCTATCCAAACATCTTTTTCGTGTGGGATTCAAGGGAAATTATTATGTTTGGTCTAGTCATGGAGAAGATTGTTATGATGTTGGTGAATCATCAACAGCAAACCAGTTTACCGGTAAGAAGCAACGAAATATGAGCAACCTATTCGCATTTTGTCCCGACAAAAACATAGACTATTTCATGACTAATATTTTGCCACATTATATTTTATATGGCTATTTCGTGACTAAACCTTGCCATGCAGTCAATTTTATGGCTATTTCGTGGCTATATTAGTCACAAAATATTTTCGTGGCAAAACCGTGTCCATGTTTTAATAACTACTACACGAAAAGATCTCTTTGACAACCCACATATCTTATTTCTCTTTCACTTCCTCCTCTATTTCTCCTCCATTCTATATCCGTTCATAATCATTTTATTCTCCAAAATGTCTCATTATTTTTAATCAAGGGAGTGGATGGATCGACATATTGCTCCAATAAGAAATTGTGTATCTGAAGAGTTTATAGAGGGGATTAACGTATTTCTTACATTTGCTTGTAATCAAGCTTTTTACCAAGAGCTAAACACTCTATTATGTCCTTGTGCGCAGTGTAAGAACCAAAAGCAACGTGATGAAAGAACTGTATCCAAACATCTTTTCGTTTGGGATTCAAGGGAAATTAATATATTTGGTCTAGTCACGGAGAAGATTGCTATGATGTTGGTGAATCATCAACAGCAAACCAATTTACCGGTAAGAAGCAACGAAATATGAGCAACCTACAAATTTTCAAGTTCTAATTGGAATCTATTCGCATTTTGTCACGACAAAAACATAGACTATTTCATGACTAATATTTTGCCACATTATATTTTATATGGCTATTTCGTGACTAAACCTTGCTATGCAGTCAAGTTTATGGCTATTTTGTGGCTATATTAGTCACAAAATATTTTCGTGGCAAAACCGTGTCCATGTTTTAATAACTACTACACGAAAAGATCTCTTTGGCAACCCACATATCTTATTTCTCTTTCACTTCCTCCTATCTTTCTCTTCCATTCTATATCCGTTCATAATCATTTTATTCTCCAAAATGTCTCATTATTTTTAATCAAGGGAGTGGATGGATCGACATATTGCTCCAATAAAAAATTGTGAATCTGAAGAGTTTATAGAGGGGATTAACGTATTTCTTACATTTGCTTGTAATCAAGCTTCTTACCAAGAGCTAAACACTCTATTGTGTCCTTGTGCGCAGTGTAAGAACCAAAAGCAACGTGATGAAAGAACTGTATCCAAACATCTTTTCGTGTGGGATTCAAGGGAAATTAATATATTTGGTCTAGTCACGGAGAAGATTGCTATGATGTTGGTGAATCATCAACAGCAAACCAATTACCTGTAAGAAGCAACGAAATATGAGCAACCTACAAATTTTCAAGTTCTAATTGGAATCTATTCGCATTTTGTCACGACAAAAACATAGACTATTTCATGACTAATATTCTGCCACATTATATTTTATATGGCTATTTCATGACTAAACTTTGCCAAGCAGTCAAGTTTATGGCTATTTTGTGGCTATATTAGTCACAAAATATTTTCGTGGCAAAAACCGTGTCCATGTTTTAATAACTACTACACGAAAAGATCTCTTTGGCAACCCACATATCTTATTTCTCTTTCACTTCCTCCTATCTTTCTCTTCCATTCTATATCCGTTCATAATCATTTTATTCTCCAAAATGTCTCATTATTTTTAATCAAGGGAATGGATGGATCGACATATTGCTCCAATAAGAAATTGTGTATCTGAAGAGTTTATAGAGGGGATTAACGTATTTCTTACATTTTCTTATAATCAAGCTTCTTACCAAGAGCTAAACACTCTATTGTGTCCTTGTGCGCAGTGTAAGAACCAAAAGCAACGTGATGAAAGAACTGTATCCAAACATCTTTTTCGTGTGGGATTCAAGGGAAATTATTATATTTGGTCTAGTCACAGAGAGATTGCTATGATGTTGGTGAATCATCAACAGCAAACCAATTCACCGGTAAGAAGCAACGAAATATGAGCAACCTACAAATTTTCAAGTTCTAATTGGAATCTATTCGCATTTTGTCACGACAAAAACATAGACTATTTCATGACTAATATTTTGCCGCATTATATTTTATATGGCTATTTCGTGACTAAACCTTGCTATGCAGTCAAGTTTATGGCTATTTTGTGGCTATATTAGTCACAAAATATTTTCGTGGCAAAACCGTGTCCATGTTTTAATAACTACTACACGAAAAGATCTCTTTGGCAACCCACATATCTTATTTCTCTTTCACTTCCTCCTCTCTTTCTCTTCCATTCTATATCCGTTCATAATCATTTTATTCTCCAAAATGTCTCATTATTTTTAATCAAGGGAGTGGATGGATCGACATATTGCTCCAATAAGAAATTGTGAATCTGAAGAGTTTATAGAGGGGATTAACGTATTTCTTACATTTGCTTGTAATCAAGCTTCTTACCAAGAGCTAAACACTCTATTGTGTCCTTGTGCGCAGTGTAAGAACCAAAAGCAATGTGATGAAAGAACTGTATCCAAACATCTTTTCGTGTGGGATTCAAGGGAAGTTATTATATTTGGTCTAGTCACGGAGAAGATTGCTATGATGTTGGTGAATCATCAACAGCAAACCAATTTACCGGTAAGAAGCAACGAAATATGAGCAACCTACAAATTTTCAAGTTCTAACTGGAATCTATTCGCATTTTGTCACGACAAAAACATAGACTATTTCATGACTAATATTCTGCCGCATTATATTTTATATGGCTATTTCATGACTAAACTTTGCCATGCAGTCAAGTTTATGGCTATTTTGTGGCTATATTAGTCACAAAATAATTTCGTGGCAAAACCGTGTCCATGTTTTAATAACTACTACACGAAAAGATCTCTTTGGCAACCCACATATCTTATTTCTCTTTCACTTCCTCCTCTCTTTCTCTTCCATTCTATATCCGTTCATAATCATTTTATTCTCCAAAATGTCTCATTATTTTTAATCAAGGGAGTGGATGGATCGACATATTGCTCCAATAAGAAATTGTGAATCTGAAGAGTTTATAGAGGGGATTAACGTATTTCTTACATTTGCTTGTAATCAAGCTTCTTACCAAGAGCTAAACACTCTATTGTGTCCTTGTGCGCAGTGTAAGAACCAAAAGCAATGTGATGAAAGAACTGTATCCAAACATCTTTTCGTGTGGGATTCAAGGGAAGTTATTATATTTGGTCTAGTCACGGAGAAGATTGGTATGATGTTGGTGAATCATCAACAGCAAACCAATTTACCGGTAAGAAGCAACGAAATATGAGCAACCTACAAATTTTCAAGTTCTAATTGGAATCTATTCGCATTTTGTCACGACAAAAACATAGACTATTTCATGACTAATATTCTGCCACATTATATTTTATATGGCTATTTCATGACTAAACTTTGCCATGCAGTCAAGTTTATGGCTATTTTGTGGCTATATTAGTCACAAAATAATTTCGTGCCAAAACCGTGTCCATGTTTTAATAACTACTACACGAAAATATCTCTTTGGCAAGCCACATATCTTATTTCTCTTTCACTTCCTCCTATCTTTCTCTTCCATTCTATATCCGTTCATAATCATTTTATTCTCCAAAATGTCTCATTATTTTTAATCAAGGGAATGGATGGATCGACATATTGCTCCAATAAGAAATTGTGTATCTGAAGAGTTTATAGAGGGGATTAACGTATTTCTTACATTTTCTTATAATCAAGCTTCTTACCAAGAGCTAAACACTCTATTGTGTCCTTGTGCGCAGTGTAAGAACCAAAAGCAACGTGATGAAAGAACTGTATCCAAACATCTTTTTCGTGTGGGATTCAAGGGAAATTATTATATTTGGTCTAGTCAAAGAGAATATTGCTATGATGTTGGTGAATCATCAACAGCAAACCAATTCACCGGTAAGAAGCAACGAAATATGAGCAACCTACAAATTTTCAAGTTCTAATTGGAATCTATTCGCATTTTGTCACGACAAAAACATAGACTATTTCATGACTAATATTTTGCCGCATTATATTTTATATGGCTATTTCGTGACTAAACCTTGCTATGCAGTCAAGTTTATGGCTATTTTGTGGCTATATTAGTCACAAAATATTTTCGTGGCAAAACCGTGTCCATGTTTTAATAACTACTACACGAAAAGATCTCTTTGGCAACCCACATATCTTATTTCTCTTTCACTTCCTCCTCTCTTTCTCTTCCATTCTATATCCGTTCATAATCATTTTATTCTCCAAAATGTCTCATTATTTTTAATCAAGGGAGTGGATGGATCGACATATTGCTCCAATAAGAAATTGTGAATCTGAAGAGTTTATAGAGGGGATTAACGTATTTCTTACATTTGCTTGTAATCAAGCTTCTTACCAAGAGCTAAACACTCTATTGTGTCCTTGTGCGCAGTGTAAGAACCAAAAGCAATGTGATGAAAGAACTGTATCCAAACATCTTTTCGTGTGGGATTCAAGGGAAGTTATTGTATTTGGTCTAGTCACGGAGAAGATTGCTATGATGTTGGTGAATCATCAACAGCAAACCAATTTACCAGTAAGAAGCAACGAAATATGAGCAACCTACAAATTTTCAAGTTCTAATTGGAATCTATTCGCATTTTGTCACGACAAAAACATAGACTATTTCATGACTAATATTCTGCCACATTATATTTTATATGGCTATTTCATGACTAAACTTTGCCATGCAGTCAAGTTTATGGCTATTTTGTGGCTATATTAGTCACAAAATAATTTCGTGCCAAAACCGTGTCCATGTTTTAATAACTACTACACGAAAATATCTCTTTGGCAAGCCACATATCTTATTTCTCGTTCACTTCCTCCTCTCTTTCTCTTCCATTCTATATCCGTTCATAATCATTTTATTCTCCAAAATGTCTCATTATTTTTAATCAAGGGAGTGGATGGATCGACATATTGCTCCAATAAGAAATTTGTATCTGAAGATTTTATAGAGGGGATTAACGTATTTCTTACATTTGCTTGTAATCAAGCTTCTTACCAAGAGCTAAACACTCTATTGTGTCCTTGTGCGCAGTGTAAGAACCAAAAGCAACGTGATGAAAGAACTGTATCCAAACATCTTTTCGTGTGGGATTCAAGGGAAATTATTATATTTGGTCTTGTCATGGAGAAGATTGCTATGATGTTGGTGAATCATCAACAGCAAACCAATTTACCGGTAAGAAGCAACGAAATATGAGCAACCTACAAATTTTCAAGTTCTAATTGGAATCTATTCGCATTTTGTCACGACAAAAACATAGACTATTTCATGACTAATATTTTGCCACATTATATTTTATATGGCTATTTCGTGACTAAACCTTGCTATGCAGTCAAGTTTATGGCTATTTTGTGGCTATATTAGTCACAAAATATTTTCGTGGCAAAACCGTGTCCATGTTTTAATAACTACTACACGAAAAGATCTCTTTGGCAACCCACATATCTTATTTCTCTTTCACTTCCTCCTATCTTTCTCTTCCATTCTATATCCGTTCATAATCATTTTATTCTCCAAAATGTCTCATTATTTTTAATCAAGGGAGTGGATGGATCGACATATTGCTCCAATAAGAAATTGTGTATCTGAAGAGTTTATAGAGGGGATTAACGTATTTCTTACATTTGCTTGTAATCAAGCTTTTTACCAAGAGCTAAACACTCTATTATGTCCTTGTGCGCAGTGTAAGAACCAAAAGCAACGTGATGAAAGAACTGTATCCAAACATCTTTTCGTGTGGGATTCAAGGGAAATTAATATATTTGGTCTAGTCACAGAGAAGATTGCTATGATGTTGGTGAATCATCAACAGCAAACCAATTTACCGGTAAGAAGCAACGAAATATGAGCAACCTACAAATTTTCAAGTTCTAATTGGAATCTATTCGAATTTTGTCACGACAAAAACAAAGACTATTTCATGACTAATATTCTGCCACATTATATTTTATATGGCTATTTCGTGGCTATATTAGTCACAAAATATTTTCGTGGCAAAACCGTGTCCATGTTTTAATAACTACTACACGAAAAGATCTCTTTGGCAACCCACATATCTTATTTCTCTTTCACTTCCTCCTATCTTTCTCTTCCATTCTATATCCGTTCATAATCATTTTATTCTACAAAATGTCTCATTATTTTTAATCAAGGGAGTGGATGGATCGACATATTGCTCCAATAAGAAATTGTGTATCTGAAGATTTTATAGAGGGGATTAACGTATTTCTTACATTTGCTTGTAATCAAGCTTCTTACCAAGAGCTAAACACTCTATTGTGTCCTTGTGCGCAGTGTAAGAACCAAAAGCAATGTGATGAAAGAACTGTATCCAAACATCTTTTCGTGTGGGATTCAAGGGAAATTATTATATTTGGTCTTGTCATGGAGAAGATTGCTATGATGTTGGTGAATCATCAACAGCAAACCAATTTACCGGTAAGAAGCAACGAAATATGAGCAACCTACAAATTTTCAAGTTCTAATTGGAATCTATTCGCATTTTGTCACGACAAAAACATAGACTATTTCATGACTAATATTTTGCCATATTATATTTTATATGGCTATTTCGTGACTAAACCTTGCTATGCAGTCAAGTTTATGGCTATTTTGTGGCTATATTAGTCACAAAATATTTTCGTGGCAAAACCGTGTCCATGTTTTAATAACTACTACACGAAAAGATCTCTTTGGCAACCCACATATCTTATTTCTCTTTCACTTCCTCCTATCTTTCTCTTCCATTCTATATCCGTTCATAATCATTTTATTCTCCAAAATGTCTCATTATTTTTAATCAAGGGAGTGGATGGATCGACATATTGCTCCAATAAGAAATTGTGTATCTGAAGAGTTTATAGAGGGGATTAATGTATTTCTTACATTTGCTTGTAATCAAGCTTCTTACCAAGAGTTAAACACTCTATTGTGTCCTTGTGCGCAGTGTAAGAACCAAAAGCAACGTGATGAAAGAACTGTATCCAAACATCTTTTCGTGTGGGATTCAAGGGAAATTATTATATTTGGTCTAGTCACGGAGAAGATTGCTATGATGTTGGTGAATCATCAACAGCAAACCAATTTACCGGTAAGAAGCAACGAAATATGAGCAACCTACAAATTTTCAAGTTCTAATTGGAATCTATTCGCATTTTGTCACGACAAAAACATAGACTATTTCATGACTAATATTTTGCCACATTATATTTTATATGGCTATTTCGTGACTAAACCTTGCTATGCAGTCAAGTTTATGGCTATTTTGTGGCTATATTAGTCACAAAATATTTTCGTGGCAAAACCGTGTCCATGTTTTAATAACTACTACACGAAAAGATCTCTTTGGCAACCCACATATCTTATTTCTCTTTCACTTCCTCCTATCTTTCTCTTCCATTCTATATCCGTTCATAATCATTTTATTCTCCAAAATGTCTCATTATTTTTAATCAAGGGAGTGGATGGATCGACATATTGCTCCAATAAGAAATTGTGTATCTGAAGATTTTATAGAGGGGATTAACGTATTTCTTACATTTGCTTGTAATCAAGCTTCTTACCAAGAGCTAAACACTCTATTGTGTCCTTGTGCGCAGTGTAAGAACCAAAAGCAACGTGATGAAAGAACTGTATCCAAACATCTTTTCGTGTGGGATTCAAGGGAAATTAATATATTTGGTCTAGTCACGGAGAAGATTGCTATGATGTTGGTGAATCATCAACAGCAAACCAATTTACCGGTAAGAAGCAACGAAATATGAGCAACCTACAAATTTTCAAGTTCTAATTGGAATCTATTCGCATTTTGTCACGACAAAAACATAGACTATTTCATGACTAATATTTTGCCACATTATATTTTATATGGCTATTTCGTGACTAAACCTTGCTATGCAATCAAGTCTATGGCTATTTTGTGGCTATATTAGTCACAAAATATTTTCGTGGCAAAACCGTGTCCATGTTTTAATAACTACTACACGAAAAGATCTCTTTGGCAACCCACATATCTTATTTCTCTTTCACTTCCTCCTATCTTTCTCTTCCATTCTATATCCGTTCATAATCATTTTATTCTCCAAAATGTCTCATTATTTTTAATCAAGGGAGTGGATGGATCGACATATTGCTCCAATAAGAAATTGTGTATCTGAAGAGTTTATAGAGGGGATTAACGTATTTCTTACATTTGCTTATAATCAAGCTTCTTACCAAGAGCAAAATACTCTATTGTGTCCTTGTGCACAGTGTAAGAACCAAAAGCAACGTGATGAAAGAACTGTATCCAAACATCTTTTCGTGTGGGATTCAAGGGAAATTATTATATTTGGTCTAGTCACGGAGAAGATTGCTATGATGTTGGTGAATCATCAACAGCAAACCAATTTACCGGTAAGAAGCAACGAAATATGAGCAACCTACAAATTTTCAAGTTCTAATTGGAATCTATTCGCATTTTGTTACGACAAAAACATAGACTATTTCATGACTAATATTTTGCCGCATTATATTTTATATGGCTATTTCGTGACTAAACCTTGCTATGCAGTCAAGTTTATGGCTATTTTGTGGCTATATAAGTCACAAAATATTTTCCTGGCAAAACCGTGTCCATGTTTTAATAACTACTACACGAAAAGATCTCTTTGGCAACCCACATATCTTATTTCTCTTTCACTTCCTCCTCTCTTTCTCTTCCATTCTATATCCGTTCATAATCATTTAATTCTCCAAAATGTCTCATTATTTTTAATCAAGGGAGTGGATGGATCGACATATTGCTCCAATAAGAAATTGTGAATCTGAAGATTTTATAGAGGGGATTAACGTATTTCTTACATTTGCTTGTAATCAAGCTTCTTACCAAGAGTTAAACACTCTATTGTGTCCTTGTGCGTAGTGTAAGAACCAAAAGCAACGTGATGAAAGAACTGTATCCAAACATCTTTTCGTGTGGGATTCAAGGGAAATTATTATATT
This sequence comes from Lepidium sativum, assembly GCA_023374145.1. Taxonomy (NCBI): domain Eukaryota; kingdom Viridiplantae; phylum Streptophyta; class Magnoliopsida; order Brassicales; family Brassicaceae; genus Lepidium; species Lepidium sativum. Next base: position 20,005 of record JAKUCM010002704.1, on the reverse strand, counting down.
TGGTCTAGTCACGGAGAAGATTGCTATGATGTTGGTGAATCATCAACAGCAAACCAATTTACCGGTAAGAAGCAACGAAATATGAGCAACCTACAAATTTTCAAGTTCTAATTGGAATCTATTCGCATTTTGTCACGACAAAAACATAGACTATTTCATGACTAATATTTTGCCGCATTATATTTTATATGGCTATTTCGTGGCTATATTAGTCACAAAATATTTTCGTGGCAAAATCGTGTCCATGTTTTAATAACTACTACACGAATGGATCTCTTTGGCAACCCACATATCTTATTTCTCTTTCACTACCTCCTCTCTTTCTCTTCCATTCTATATCCGTTCATAATGATTTTATTCTCCAAAATGTCTCATAATTTTTAATCAAGGGAGTGGATGGATCGACATATTGCTCCAATAAAAAATTGTGAATCTGAAGAGTTTATAGAGGGGATTAACGTATTTCTTACATTTGCTTGTAATCAAGCTTCTTACCAAGAGCTAAACACTCTATTGTGTCCTTGTGCGCAGTGTAAGAACCAAAAGCAACGTGATGAAAGAACTCTATCCAAACATCTTTTTCGTGTGGGATTCAAGGGAAATTATTATGTTTGGTCTAGTCACGGAGAAGATTGATATGATGTTGGTGAATCATCAACAGCAAACCAATTTACCGGTAAGAAGCAACGAAATATGAGCAACCTACAAATTTTCAAGTTCTAATTGGAATCTATTCGCATTTTGTCACGACAAAAACATAGACTATTTCATGACTAATATTTTGCCACATTATATTTTATATGGCTATTTCGTGACTAAACCTTGCTATGCAGTCAAGTTTATGGCTATTTTGTGGCTATATTAGTCACAAAATATTTTCGTGGCAAAACCGTGTCCATGTTTTAATAACTACTACACGAAAAGATCTCTTTGGCAACCCACATATCTTATTTCTCTTTCACTTCCTCCTCTCTTTCTCTTCCATTCTATATCCGTTCATAATCATTTTATTCTCCAAAATGTCTCATTATTTTTAATCAAGGGAGTGGATGGATCGACATATTGCTCCAATAAGAAATTGTGAATCTGAAGATTTTATAGAGGGGATTAACGTATTTCTTACATTTGCTTGTAATCAAGCTTCTTACCAAGAGCTAAACACTCAATTGTGTCCTTGTGCGCAGTGTAAGAACCAAAAGCAACGTGATGAAAGAACTCTATCCAAACATCTTTTTCGTGTGGGATTCAAGGGAAATTATTATGTTTGGTCTAGTCACGGAGAAGATTGTTATGATGTTAGTGAATCATCAACAGCAAACCAGTGTACCGGTAAGAAGCAACGAAATATGAGCAACCTATTCGCATTTTGTCACGACAAAAAAAGAGACTATTTCATGACTAATATTTTGCCACATTATATTTTATATGGCTATTTCGTGACTAAACCTTGCCATGCAGTCAATTTTATGGCTATTTCGTGGCTATATTAGTCACAAAATATTTTCGTGGCAAAACTGTGTCCATGTTTTAATAACTACTACACGAAAAGATCTCTTTGACAACCCACATATCTTATTTCTCTTTCACTTCCTCCTCTATTTCTCTTCCATTCTATATCCGTTCATAATCATTTTATTCTCCAAAATGTCTCATTATTTTTAATCAAGGGAGTGGATGGATCGACATATTGCTCCAATAAGAAATTTTGTATCTGAAGAGTTTATAGAGGGGATTAACGTATTTCTTACATTTGCTTGTAATCAAGCTTTTTACCAAGAGCTAAACACTCTATTATGTCCTTGTGCGCAGTGTAAGAACCAAAAGCAACGTGATGAAAGAACTGTATCCAAACATCTTTTCGTGTGGGATTCAAGGGAAATTAATATATTTGGTCTAGTCACGAAGAAGATTGCTATGATGTTGGTGAATCATCAACAGCAAACCAATTTACCGGTAAGAAGCAACGAAATATGAGCAACCTACAAATTTTCAAGTTCTAATTGGAATCTATTCGCATTTTGTCACGACAAAAACATAGACTATTTCATGACTAATATTTTGCCACATTATATTTTATATGGCTATTTCGTGACTAAACCTTGCTATGCAGTCAAGTTTATGTCTATTTTGTGGCTATATTAGTCACAAAATATTTTCGTGGCAAAACCGTGTCCATGTTTTAATAACTACTACACGAAAAGATCTCTTTGGCAACCCACATATCTTATTTCTCTTTCACTTCCTCCTATCTTTCTCTTCCATTCTATATCCGTTCATAATCATTTTATTCTCCAAAATGTCTCATTATTTTTAATCAAGGGAGTGGATGGATCGACATATTGCTCCAATAAGAAATTGTGTATCTGAAGATTTTATAGAGGGGATTAACGTATTTCTTACATTTGCTTGTAATCATGATACTTACCAAGAGCTTAACACTCTATTGTGTCCTTGTGCGCAGTGTAAGAACCAAAAGCAACGTGATGAAAGAACTGTATCCAAACATCTTTTCGTGTGGGATTCAAGGGAAATTAATATATTTGGTCTAGTCACGGAGAAGATTGCTATGATGTTGGTGAATCATCAACAGCAAACCAATTTACCGGTAAGAAGCAACGAAATATGAGCAACCTACAAATTTTCAAGTTCTAATTGGAATCTATTCGCATTTTGTCACGACAAAAACATAGACTATTTCATGACTAATATTTTGCCACATTATATTTTATATGGCTATTTCGTGACTAAACCTTGCTATGCAGTCAAGTTTATGGCTATTTTGTGGCTATATTAGTCACAAAATATTTTCGTGGCAAAACCGTGTCCATGTTTTAATAACTACTACACGAAAAGATCTCTTTGGCAACCCACATATCTTATTTCTCTTTCACTTCCTCCTATCTTTCTCTGCCATTCTATATCCGTTCATAATCATTTTATTCTCCAAAATGTCTCGTTATTTTTAATCAAGGGAGTGGATGGATCGACATATTGCTCCAATAAGAAATTGTGTATCTGAAGAGTTTATAGAGGGGATTAACGTATTTCTTACATTTGCTTGTAATCAAGCTTCTTACCAAGAGTTAAACACTCTATTGTGTCCTTGTGCGCAGTGTAAGAACCAAAAGCAACGTGATGAAAGAACTGTATCCAAACATCTTTTCGTGTGGGATTCAAGGGAAATTATTATATTTGGTCTAGTCACGGAGAAGATTGCTATGATGTTGGTGAATCATCAACAGCAAACCAATTTACCGGTAAGAAGCAACGAAATATGAGCAACCTACAAATTTTCAAGTTCTAATTGGAATCTATTCGCATTTTGTCACGACAAAAACATAGACTATTTCATGACTAATATTTTGCCACATGCCACATTATATTTTATATGGCTATTTCGTGACTAAACCTTGCTATGCAGTCAAGTTTATGGCTATTTTGTGGCTATATTAGTCACAAAATATTTTCGTGGCAAAACCGTGTCCATGTTTTAATAACTACTACACGAAAAGATCTCTTTGGCAACCCACATATCTTATTTCTCTTTCACTTCCTCCTATCTTTCTCTTCCATTCTATATCCGTTCATAATCATTTTATTCTCCAAAATGTCTCATTATTTTTAATCAAGGGAGTGGATGGATCGACATAATTGCTCCAATAAGAAATTGTGTATCTGAAGAGTTTATAGAGGGGATTAACGTATTTCTTACATTTGCTTGTAATCAAGCTTCTTACCAAGAGTTAAACACTCTATTGTGTCCTTGTGCGCAGTGTAAGAACCAAAAGCAACGTGATGAAAGAACTGTATCCAAACATCTTTTCGTGTGGGATTCAAGGGAAATTATTATATTTGGTCTAGTCACGGAGAAGATTGCTATGATGTTGGTGAATCATCAACAGCAAACCAATTTACCGGTAAGAAGCAACGAAATATGAGCAACCTATAAATTTTCAAGTTCTAATTGGAATCTATTCGCATTTTGTCACGACAAAAACATAGACTATTTCATGACTAATATTTTGCCACATTATATTTTATATGGCTATTTCGTGACTAAACCTTGTTATGCAGTCAAGTTTATGGCTATTTTGTGGCTATATTAGTCACAAAATATTTTCGTGGCAAAATCGTGTCCATGTTTTAATAACTACTACACGAAAAGATCTCTTTGGCAACCCACATATCTTATTTCTCTTTCCTTCCTCCTATCTTTCTCTTCCATTCTATATCCGTTCATAATCATTTTATTCTCCAAAATGTCTCATTATTTTTAATCAAGGGAGTGGATGGATCGACATATTGCTCCAATAAGAAATTGTGTATCTGAAGATTTTATAGAGGGGATTAATGTATTTCTTACATTTGCTTGTAATCAAGCTTCTTACCAAGAGCTAAACACTCTATTGTGTCCTTGTGCGCAGTGTAAGAACCAAAAGCAACGTGATGAAAGAACTGTATCCAAACATCTTTTCGTGTGGGATTCAAGGGAAATTATTATATTTGGTCTAGTCACGGAGAAGATTGCTATGATGTTGGTGAATCATCAACAGCAAATCAATTTACCGGTAAGAAGCAACGAAATATGAGCAACCTACAAATTTTCAAGTTCTAATTGGAATCTATTCGCATTTTGTCACGACAAAAACATAGACTATTTCATGACTAATATTTTGCCACATTATATTTTGTATGGCTATTTCGTGACTAAACCTTGCTATGCAGTCAAGTTTATGGCTATTTTGTGGCTATATTAGTCACAAAATATTTTCGTGGCAAAACCGTGTCCATGTTTTAATAACTACTACACGAAAAGATCTCTTTGGCAACCCACATATCTTATTTCTCTTTCACTTCTTCCTATCTTTCTCTTCCATTCTATATCCGTTCATAATCATTTTATTCTCCAAAATGTCTCATTATTTTTAATCAAGGGAGTGGATGGATCGACATATTCTCCAATAAAAAATTGTGAATCTGAAGAGTTTATAGAGGGGATTAACGTATTTCTTACATTTTCTTGTAATCAAGCTTCTTACCAAGAGCTAAACACTCTATTGTGTCCTTGTGCGCAGTGTAAGAACTAAAAGCAACGTGATGAAAGAACTCTATCCAAACATCTTTTTCGTGTGGGATTCAAGGGAAATTATTATGTTTGGTCTAGTCACGGAGAAGATTGTTATGATTTTGGTGAATCATCAACAGCAAACCACTTTACCGGTAAGAAGCAACGAAATATGAGCAACCTATTCGCATTTTGTCACGACAAAAAAAGAGACTATTTCATGAATAATATTTTGCCACATTATATTTTATATGGCTATTTCGTGACTAAACCTTTCCATGCAGTCAAGTTTATGGCTATTTTGTGGCTATATTAGTCACAAAATATTTTCGTGGCAAAACCGTGTCCATGTTTTAATAACTACTACACGAAAAGATCTCTTTGGCAACCCACATATCTTATTTCTCTTTCACTTCCTCCTATCTTTCTCTTGCATTCTATATCCGTTCATAATCATTTTATTCTCCAAAATGTCTCATTATTTTTAATCAAGGGAATGGATGGATCGACATATTGCTCCAATAAGAAATTGTGTATCTGAAGAGTTTATAGAGGGGATTAACGTATTTCTTACATTTGCTTATAATCAAGCTTCTTACCAAGAGCTAAACCCTCTATTGTGTCCTTGTGCGCAGTGTAAGAACCAAAAGCAACGTGATGAAAGAACTGTATCCAAACATCTTTTCGTGTGGGATTCAAGGGAAATTATTATATTTGGTCTAGTCACGGAGAAGATTGCTATGATGTTGGTGAATCATCAACAGCAAACCAATTTACCGGTAAGAAGCAACGAAATATGAGCAACCTACAAATTTTCAAGTTCTAATTGGAATCTATTCGCATTTTGTCACGACAAAAACATAGACTATTTCATGACTAATATTTTGCCACATTATATTTTATATGGCTATTTCGTGACTAAACCTTGCTATGCAGTCAAGTTTATGGCTATTTTGTGGCTATATTAGTCACAAAATATTTTCGTGGCAAAACCGTGTCCATGTTTTAATAACTACTACACGAAAAGATCTCTTTGGCAACCCACATATCTTATTTCTCTTTCACTTCCTCCTATCTTTCTCTTCCATTCTATATCCGTTCATAATCATTTTATTCTCCAAAATGTCTCATTATTTTTAATCAAGGGAGTGGATGGATCGACATATTGCTCCAATAAGAAATTGTGTATCTGAAGATTTTATAGAGGGGATTAACGTATTTCTTACATTTGCTTGTAATCAAGCTTCTTACCAAGAGCTAAACACTCTATTGTGTCCTTGTGCGCAGTGTAAGAACCAAAAGCAACGTGATGAAAGAACTGTATCCAAACATCTTTTCGTGTGGGATTCAAGGGAAATTATTATATTTGGTCTAGTCACGGAGAAGATTGCTATGATGTTGGTGAATCATCAAGAGCAAACCAATTTACCGGTAAGAAGCAACGAAATATGAGCAACCTACAAATTTTCAAGTTCTAATTGGAATCTATTCGCATTTTGTCACGACAAAAACATAGACTATTTCATGACTAATATTTTGCCGCATTATATTTTATATGGCTATTTCGTGACTAAACATTTCCATGCAGTCAAGTTTATGGCTATTTTGTGGCTATATTAGCCACAAAATATTTTCGTGGCAAAACCGTGTCCATGTTTTAATAACTACTACACGAAAAGATCTCTTTGGCAACCCACATATCTTATTTCTCTTTCACTTCCTCCTATCTTTCTCTTCCATTCTATATCCGTTCATAATCATTTTATTCTCCAAAATGTCTCATTATTTTTAATCAAGGGAGTGGATGGATCGACATATTGCTCCAATAAGAAATTGTGTATCTGAAGATTTTATAGAGGGGATTAACGTATTTCTTACATTTGCTTGTAATCAAGCTTCTTACCAAGAGCTAAACACTCTATTGTGTCCTTGTGCGCAGTGTAAGAACCAAAAGCAACGTGATGAAAGAACTGTATCCAAACATCTTTTCGTGTGGGATTCAAGGGAAATTATTATATTTGGTCTAGTCACGGAGAAGATTGCTATGATGTTGGTGAATCATCAACAGCAAATCAATTTACCGGTAAGAAGCAACGAAATATGAGCAACCTACAAATTTTCAAGTTCTAATTGGAATCTATTCGCATTTTGTCACGACAAAAACATAGACTATTTCATGACTAATATTTTGCCACATTATATTTTGTATGGCTATTTCGTGACTAAACCTTGCTATGCAGTCAAGTTTATGGCTATTTTGTGGCTATATTAGTCACAAAATATTTTCGTGGCAAAACCGTGTCCATGTTTTAATAACTACTACACGAAAAGATCTCTTTGGCAACCCACATATCTTATTTCTCTTTCACTTCCTCCTATCTTTCTCTTCCATTCTATATCCGTTCATAATCATTTTATTCTCCAAAATGTCTCATTATTTTTAATCAAGGGAGTGGATGGATCGACATATTCTCCAATAAAAAATTGTGAATCTGAAGAGTTTATAGAGGGGATTAACGTATTTCTTACATTTTCTTGTAATCAAGCTTCTTACCAAGAGCTAAACACTCTATTGTGTCCTTGTGCGCAGTGTAAGAACCAAAAGCAACGTGATGAAAGAACTCTATCCAAACATCTTTTTCGTGTGGGATTCAAGGGAAATTATTATGTTCGGTCTAGTCACGGAGAAGATTGTTATGATTTTGGTGAATCATCAACAGCAAACCACTTTACCGGTAAGAAGCAACGAAATATGAGCAACCTATTCGCATTTTGTCACGACAAAAAAAGAGACTATTTCATGAATAATATTTTGCCACATTATATTTTATATGGCTATTTCGTGACTAAACCTTTCCATGCAGTCAAGTTTATGGCTATTTTGTGGCTATATTAGTCACAAAATATTTTCGTGGCAAAACCGTGTCCATGTTTTAATAACTACTACACGAAAAGATCTCTTTGGCAACCCACATATCTTATTTCTCTTTCACTTCCTCCTATCTTTCTCTTGCATTCTATATCCGTTCATAATCATTTTATTCTCCAAAATGTCTCATTATTTTTAATCAAGGGAGTGGATGGATCGACATATTGCTCCAATAAGAAATTGTGTATCTGAAGAGTTTATAGAGGGGATTAACGTATTTCTTACATTTGCTTATAATCAAGCTTCTTACCAAGAGCTAAACCCTCTATTGTGTCCTTGTGCGCAGTGTAAGAACCAAAAGCAACGTGATGAAAGAACTGTATCCAAACATCTTTTCGTGTGGGATTCAAGGGAAATTATTATATTTGGTCTAGTCACGGAGAAGATTGCTATGATGTTGGTGAATCATCAACAGCAAACCAATTTACCGGTAAGAAGCAACGAAATATGAGCAACCTACAAATTTTCAAGTTCTAATTGGAATCTATTCGCATTTTGTCACGACAAAAACATAGACTATTTCATGACTAATATTTTGCCACATTATATTTTATATGGCTATTTCGTGACTAAACCTTGCTATGCAGTCAAGTTTATGGCTATTTTGTGGCTATATTAGTCACAAAATATTTTCGTGGCAAAACCGTGTCCATGTTTTAATAACTACTACACGAAAAGATCTCTTTGGCAACCCACATATCTTATTTCTCTTTCACTTCCTCCTATCTTTCTCTTCCATTCTATATCCGTTCATAATCATTTTATTCTCCAAAATGTCTCATTATTTTTAATCAAGGGAGTGGATGGATCGACATATTGCTCCAATAAGAAATTGTGTATCTGAAGATTTTATAGAGGGGATTAACGTATTTCTTACATTTGCTTGTAATCAAGCTTCTTACCAAGAGCTAAACACTCTATTGTGTCCTTGTGCGCAGTGTAAGAACCAAAAGCAACGTGATGAAAGAACTGTATCCAAACATCTTTTCGTGTGGGATTCAAGGGAAATTATTATATTTGGTCTAGTCACGGAGAAGATTGCTATGATGTTGGTGAATCATCAAGAGCAAACCAATTTACCGGTAAGAAGCAACGAAATATGAGCAACCTACAAATTTTCAAGTTCTAATTGGAATCTATTCGCATTTTGTCACGACAAAAACATAGACTATTTCATGACTAATATTTTGCCGCATTATATTTTATATGGCTATTTCGTGACTAAACCTTGCTATGCAGTCAAGTTTATGGCTATTTTGTGGCTATATTAGTCACAAAATATTTTCGTGGCAAAACCGTGTCCATGTTTTAATAACTACTACACGAAAAGATCTCTTTGGCAACCCACATATCTTATTTCTCTTTCACTTCCTCCTATCTTTCTCTTCCATTCTATATCCGTTCATAATCATTTTATTCTCCAAAATGTCTCATTATTTTTAATCAAGGGAGTGGATGGATCGACATATTGCTCCAATAAGAAATTGTGTATCTGAAGATTTTATAGAGGGGATTAACGTATTTCTTACATTTGCTTGTAATCAAGCTTCTTACCAAGAGCTAAACACTCTATTGTGTCCTTGTGCGCAGTGTAAGAACCAAAAGCAACGTGATGAAAGAACTGTATCCAAACATCTTTTCGTGTGGGATTCAAGGGAAATTAATATATTTGGTCTAGTCACAGAGAAGATTGCTATGATGGTTGTGAATCATCAACAGCAAACCAATTTACCAGTCAGAAGCAACGAAATATGAGCAACCTACAAATTTTCAAGTTCTAATTGGAATCTATTCGCATTTTGTCACGACAAAAACATAGACTATTTCATGACTAATATTTTGCCGCATTATATTTTATATGGCTATTTTGTGGCTATATTAGTCACAAAATATTTTCGTGGCAAAACCGTGTCCATGTTTTAATAACTACTACACGAAAAGATCTCTTTGACAACCCGCATATCTTATTTCTCTTTCACTACCTCCTCTATTTCTCTTCCATTCTATATCCGTTCATAATCATTTTATTCTCCAAAATGTCTCATTATTTTTAATCAAGGGAGTGGATGGATCGACATATTGCTCCAATAAGAAATTGTGTATCTGAAGAGTTTATAGAGGGGATTAACGTATTTCTTACATTTGCTTGTAATCAAGCTTCTTACCAAGAGCTAAACACTCTATTGTGTCCTTGTGCGCAGTGTAAGAACCAAAAGCAACGTGATGAAAGAACTGTATCCAAACATCTTTTCGTGTGGGATTCAAGGGAAATTAATATATTTGGTCTAGTCACGGAGAAGATTGCTATGATGTTGGTGAATCATCAACAGCAAACCAATTTACCGGTAAGAAGCAACGAAATATGAGCAACCTACAAATTTTCAAGTTCTAATTGGAATCTACTCGCATTTTGTCACGACAAAAACATAGACTATTTCATGACTAATATTTTGCCGCATTATATTTTATATGGCTATTTCGTGGCTATATTAGTCACAAAATATTTTCGTGGCAAAACCGTGTCCATGTTTTAATAACTACTACACGAAAAGATCTCTTTGACAACCCACATATCTTATTTCTATTTCACTACCTCCTCTATTTCTCTTCCATTCTATATCCGTTCATAATCATTTTATTCTCCAAAATGTCTCATTATTTTTATTCAAGGGAGTGGATGGATCGACATATTGCTCCAATAAGAAATTGTGTATCTGAAGAGTTTATAGAGGGGATTAACGTATTTCTTACATTTGCTTGTAATCAAGCTTTTTACCAAGAGCTAAACACTCTATTATGTCCTTGTGCGTAGTGTAAGAACCAAAAGCAACGTGATGAAAGAACTGTATCCAAACATCTTTTCGTGTGGGATTCAAGGGAAATTATTATATTTGGTCTAGTCACGGAGAAGATTGCTATGATGTTGGTGAATCATCAACAGCAAACCAATTTACCGGTAAGAAGCAACGAAATATGAGCAACCTACAAATTTTCAAGTTCTAATTGGAATCTATTCGCATTTTGTCACGACAAAAACATAGACTATTTCATGACTAATATTCTGCCACATTATATTTTATATGGCTATTTCATGACTAAACTTTGCCATGCAGTCAAGTTTATGGCTATTTTGTGGCTATATTAGTCACAACATATTTTCGTGGCAAAACCGTGTCCATGTTTTAATAACTACTACACGAAAAGATCTCTTTGGCAACCCACATATCTTATTTCTCTTTCACTTCCTCCTATCTTTCTCTTCCATTCTATATCCGTTCATAATCATTTTATTCTCCAAAATGTCTCATTATTTTTAATCAAGGGAGTGGATGGATCGACATATTGCTCCAATAAGAAATTGTGTATCTGAAGAGTTTATAGAGGGGATTAACGGATTTCTTACATTTGCTTATAATCAAGCTTCTTACCAAGAGCTAAACACTCTATTGTGTCCTTGTGCGCAGTGTAAGAACCAAAAGCAACGTGATGAAAGAACTGTATCCAAACATCTTTTCGTGTGGGATTCAAGGGAAATTATTATATTTGGTCTAGTCACGGAGAAGATTGCTATGATGTTGGTGAATCATCAACAGCAAACCAATTTACCGGTAAGAAGCAACGAAATATGAGCAACCTACAAATTTTCAAGTTCTAATTGGAATCTATTCGCATTTTTTCACGACAAAAACATAGACTATTTCATGACTAATATTTTGCCGCATTATATTTTATATGGCTATTTCGTGACTAAACCTTGCTATGCAGTCAAGTTTATGGCTATTTTGTGGCTATATTAGTCACAAAATATTTTCGTGGCAAAACCGTGTCCATGTTTTAATAACTACTACACGAAAAGATCTCTTTGGCAACCCACATATCTTATTTCTCTTTCACTTCCTCCTATCTTTCTCTTCCATTCTATATCCGTTCATAATCATTTTATTCTCCAAAATGTCTCATTATTTTTAATCAAGGGAGTGGATGGATCGACATATTGCTCCAATAAGAAATTGTGTATCTGAAGATTTTATAGAGGGGATTAACGTATTTCTTACATTTGCTTGTAATCAAGCTTCTTACCAAGAGCTAAACACTCTATTGTGTCCTTGTGCGCAGTGTAAGAACCAAAAGCAACGTGATGAAAGAACTGTATCCAAACATCTTTTCGTGTGGGATTCAAGGGAAATTAATATACTTGGTCTAGTCACGGAGAAGATTGCTATGATGTTGGTGAATCATCAACAGCAAACCAATTTACCGGTAAGAAGCAACGAAATATGAGCAACCTACAAATTTTCAAGTTCTAATTGGAATCTATTCGCATTTTGTCACGACAAAAACATAGACTATTTCATGACTAATATTTTGCCGCATTATATTTTATATGGCTATTTCGTGGCTATATTAGTCACAAAATATTTTCGTGGCAAAACCGTGTCCATGTTTTAATAACTACTACACGAAAAGATCTCTTTGACAACCCGCATATCTTATTTCTCTTTCACTACCTCCTCTATTTCTCTTCCATTCTATATCCGTTCATAATCATTTTATTCTCCAAAATGTCTCATTATTTTTAATCAAGGGAGTGGATGGATCGACATATTGCTCCAATAAGAAATTGTGTATCTGAAGAGTTTATAGAGGGGATTAACGTATTTCTTACATTTGCTTGTAATCAAGCTTTTTACCAAGAGCTAAACACTCTATTATGTCCTTCTGCGCAGTGTAAGAACCAAAAGCAACGTGATGAAAGAACTGTATCCAAACATCTTTTCGTGTGGGATTCAAGGGAAATTAATATATTTGGTCTAGTCACGGAGAAGATTGCTATGATGTTGGTGAATCATCAACAGCAAACAAATTTACCGGTAAGAAGCAACGAAATATGAGCAACCTACAAATTTTCAAGTTCTAATTGGAATCTATTCGCATTTTGTCACGACAAAAACATAGACTATTTCATGACTAATATTTTGCCACATTATATTTTATATGGCTATTTCGTGACTAAACCTTGCTATGCAGTCAAGTTTATGGCTATTTTGTGGCTATATTAGTCACAAAATATTTTCGTGGCAAAACCGTGTCCATGTTTTAATAACTACTACACGAAAAGATCTCTTTGGCAACCCACATATCTTATTTCTCTTTCACTTCCTCCTATCTTTCTCTTCCATTCTATATCCGTTCATAATCATTTTATTCTCCAAAATGTCTCATTATTTTTAATCAAGGGAGTGGATGGATCGACATATTGCTTCAATAAGAAATTGTGTATCTGAAGAGTTTATAGAGGGGATTAACGTATTTCTTACATTTGCTTATAATCAAGCTTCTTACCAAGAGCTAAACACTCTATTGTGTCCTTGTGCGCAGTGTAAGAACCAAAAGCAACGTGATGAAAGAACTGTATCCAAACATCTTTTCGTGTGGGATTCAAGGGAAATTATTATATTTGGTCTAGTCACGGAGAAGATTGCTATGATGTTGGTGAATCATCAACAGCAAACCAATTTACCGGTAAGAAGCAACGAAATATGAGCAACCTACAAATTTTCAAGTTCTAATTGGAATCTATTCGTATTTTGTCACGACAAAAACATAGACTATTTCATGACTAATATTTTGCCGCATTATATTTTATATGGCTATTTCGTGACTAAACCTTGCTATGCAGTCAAGTTTATGGCTATTTTGTGGCTATATTAGTCACAAAATATTTTCGTGGCAAAACCGTGTCCATGTTTTAATAACTACTACACGAAAAGATCTCTTTGGCAACCCACATATCTTATTTCTCTTTTACTTCCTCCTATCTTTCTCTTCCATTCTATATCCGTTCATAATCATTTTATTCTCCAAAATGTCTCATTATTTTTAATCAAGGGAGTGGATGGATCGACATATTGCTCCAATAAGAAATTGTGTATCTGAAGATTTTATAGAGGGGATTAACGTATTTCTTACATTTGCTTGTAATCAAGCTTCTTACAAAGAGCTAAACACTCTATTGTGTCCTTGTGCGCAATGTAAGAACCAAAAGCAACGTGATGAAAGAACTGTATCCAAACATCTTTTCGTGTGGGATTCAAGGGAAATTAATATATTTGGTCTAGTCACGGAGAAGATTGCTATGATGTTGGTGAATCATCAACAGCAAACCAATTTACCGGTAAGAAGCAACGAAATATGAGCAACCTACAAATTTTCAAGTTCTAATTGGAATCTATTCCCATTTTGTCACGACAAAAACATAGACTATTTCATGACTAATATTTTGCCGCATTATATTTTATATGGCTATTTTGTGGCTATATTAGTCACAAAATATTTTCGTGGCAAAACCGTGTCCATGTTTTAATAACTACTACACGAAAAGATCTCTTTGGCAACCCACATATCTTATTTCTCTTTCACTTCCTCCTATCTTTCTCTTCCATTCTATATCCGTTCATAATCATTTTATTCTCCAAAATGTCTCATTATTTTTAATCAAGGGAGTGGATGGATCGACATATTGCTCCAATAAGAAATTGTGTATCTGAAGATTTTATAGAGGGGATTAACGTATTTCTTACATTTGCTTGTAATCAAGCTTCTTACCAAGAGCTAAACACTCTATTGTGTCCTTGTGCGCAGTGTAAGAACCAAAAGCAACGTGATGAAAGAACTGTATCCAAACATCTTTTCGTGTGGGATTCAAGGGAAATTAATATATTTGGTCTAGTCACGGAGAAGATTGCTATGATGTTGGTGAATCATCAACAGCAAACCAATTTACCGGTAAGAAGCAACGAAATATGAGCAACCTACAAATTTTCAAGTTCTAATTGGAATCTATTCGCATTTTGTCACGACAAAAACATAGACTATTTCATGACTAAAATTTTGCCGCATTATATTTTATATGGCTATTTCGTGGCTATATTAGTCACAAAATATTTTCGTGGCAAAACCGTGTCCATGTTTTAATAACTACTACACGAAAAGATCTCTTTGACAACCCGCATATCTTATTTCTCTTTCACTACATCCTCTATTTCTCTTCCATTCTATATCCGTTCATAATCATTTTATTCTCCAAAATGTCTCATTATTTTTAATCAAGGGAGTGGATGGATCGACATATTGCTCCTATAAGAAATTGTGTATCTGAAGAGTTTATAGAGGGGATTAACGTATTTCTTACATTTGCTTGTAATCATGCTTTTTACCTAGAGCTAAACACTCTATTATGTCCTTGTGCGCAGTGTAAGAACCAAAAGCAACGTGATGAAAGAACTGTATCCAAACATATTTTCGTGTGGGATTCAAGGGAAATTAATATATTTGGTCTAGTCACGGAGAAGATTGCTATGATGTTGGTGAATCATCAACAGCAAACCAATTTACCGGTAAGAAGCAACGAAATATGAGCAACCTACAAATTTTCAAGTTCTAATTGGAATCTATTCGCATTTTGTCACGACAAAAACATAGACTATTTCATGACTAATATTTTGCCACATTATATTTTATATGGCTATTTCGTGACTAAACCTTGCTATGCAGTCAAGTTTATGGCTATTTTGTGGCTATATTAGTCACAAAATATTTTCGTGGCAAAACCGTGTCCATGTTTTAATAACTACTACACGAAAAGATCTCTTTGGCAACCCACATATCTTATTTCTCTTTTACTTCCTCCTATCTTTCTCTTCCATTCTATATCCGTTCATAATCATTTTATTCTCCAAAATGTCTCATTATTTTTAATCAAGGGAGTGGATGGATCGACATATTGCTCCAATAAGAAATTGTGTATCTGAAGATTTTATAGAGGGGATTAACGTATTTCTTACATTTGCTTGTAATCAAGCTTCTTACAAAGAGCTAAACACTCTATTGTGTCCTTGTGCGCAATGTAAGAACCAAAAGCAACGTGATGAAAGAACTGTATCCAAACATCTTTTCGTGTGGGATTCAAGGGAAATTAATATATTTGGTCTAGTCACGGAGAAGATTGCTATGATGTTGGTGAATCATCAACAGCAAACCAATTTACCGGTAAGAAGCAACGAAATATGAGCAACCTACAAATTTTCAAGTTCTAATTGGAATCTATTCGCATTTTTTCACGACAAAAACATAGACTATTTCATGACTAATATTTTGCCGCATTATATTTTATATGGCTATTTCGTGACTAAACCTTGCTATGCAGTCAAGTTTATGGCTATTTTGTGGCTATATTAGTCACAAAATATTTTCGTGGCAAAACCGTGTCCATGTTTTAATAACTACTACACGAAAAGATCTCTTTGGCAACCCACATATCTTATTTCTCTTTTACTTCCTCCTATCTTTCTCTTCCATTCTATATCCGTTCATAATCATTTTATTCTCCAAAATGTCTCATTATTTTTAATCAAGGGAGTGGATGGATCGACATATTGCTCCAATAAGAAATTGTGTATCTGAAGATTTTATAGAGGGGATTAACGTATTTCTTACATTTGCTTGTAATCAAGCTTCTTACAAAGAGCTAAACACTCTATTGTGTCCTTGTGCGCAATGTAAGAACCAAAAGCAACGTGATGAAAGAACTGTATCCAAACATCTTTTCGTGTGGGATTCAAGGGAAATTAATATATTTGGTCTAGTCACGGAGAAGATTGCTATGATGTTGGTGAATCATCAACAGCAGTTCCCCTAAAACGACAGCAAAACAAAACGATATACCTCCATGCTATCAACAATTTCAGTTACACTTGGCCCTCCGCGTGAAACTCCAAGCAAGCTTCCTCCAGATAGATGAATATTCTGAACCACTTTCCTTGATAACTGAATACCAAAAGCATAGCATTTAATGTAAACAGAAAAAGAAAAATAAGGGATTTCTTTTCAGGTTTCACAATCGAACTATACCGGCATTTCAGATAGATCTTTATCAGAGAAGCCTCGGTAACCAAACGGAATCCCCACAATGTTCTTAACACCATAAATCTCAAGAGTAATGACAATCTGCAATATATCATCAAACAACATTCAAAAGACTTCAATACACACACAAACACACTCTATTATGTCAAAGTTCCAGACATAAACTCACATGTCTGATAACATCATTGAGACCAGGACAAAGACCACCACAAGTGATAATCGCAGCTTTAACTTGTTCCGGTTGGAAGTATATCTTCTCCCTTGGTCCAGCACGATGAATCCTAATGATCCCAATTACCCAATCATAACCAAAAAACGTCAAGACCAACACTTCATAAACTCAAAACAACCTCACAAAATTTTACCATTGCTCAACCCAAGAACAGTCAGGACCAATACATTCAGCTCCAGCAGAAGTTGGTGATGAGTATCTAATGACCTAATTTCCCAAAACAAACACCCAAATCACACAATTGAATACAATTAGTAATCAAAATCAAGCTCACTAAGTTCAATATCAAAAAGCTGAAAGCTTTAACCTTTAGAAGAACTCTATCATTGTTATTAATGTATCCATGCCATTCTTCATCAGAAGGATAACCACCAACGAAATCTTCAGTCGGAGACCTAAATTCAAACTCGAATTTTTGAGATTTCGAATCCAAATTAGAGAATCTAACCATGAAACAGAGTTTAATCAAACTAAAACTAACCTCATTTTCAGACAAAACGTCGAACGAATAGCTTCTGCATCTGGTAACACATCAGTTATGTGAGGGATATTGAATCGTTGCTCAAAATCTTTCTCATACTTTGATTTCCAATCTGGATCAGTAAGATCAATTAAAGACGAAGCCGAGCTTTCACTTTGTTGTATCGCTGAAGCTCGGAGTGATAAGCTACGAGAATAAGTTTGTGTGAGATTCGTCGGAGACCTTGTTTTACAGAGGATCAGTGAGCTGAGTCCATGAGAACGAAGGGGAATTGAGTTCTTTGTGTATGGAATTGTGATGCCGGAAGTGATGGCCTGAGAAACAGCGTCCATGGCGGAGATTCCGATCGGATCTTTGCTTAGTGATTTCAGTCAACTGAGTTTTTTTTTGGAGGGAGTTTTGTCAATTACGAAAGAAAAAAAAAAACAGAGAGAAAAGTTGTTAAGATCTTGTACTTGACTCTTTAGTTTAACGAAGAAACACAAATCTAACTTAATTTTGTCTGAAGAAAATCTAAAATCATCTTAACTAAATATATATATATATATATGTCTTATTTTAATCTGAAAATTCATAAATTAATAACCAATACAGAAAAAAATACAAGAAAAACTATAAAAACAAACGGAGAATTAAAATATTAATGAAAACAAATAATATCTTTGTAAATTTTTTACAAAAATCAAATTCTAGATAATTTATATATTCGTATTATATAATTTATGTTATAGATTATTATTTATCGACGTAGTTGTTTAGAAGAAATTAATAAAAACAAAAATTCGAGGAAAGTTATGTGTGATTACAATTTACAAAGTAGATTGTGAAGATGAATTTGATAAAAGCTTTTGTTGATACATTTATAATTTCATGAATTCTTTTTTTTGGAATGGGAGTTTTTGGAAATTTCATGAATTAATGTTGAATTTAATTAGTGATTTAGGGAATAATTTTGATGCCTTATTTGTGAATATGATTCTAGGAAAAGAAACCAGTCTAGTTTTAGCATATTACAAAGCGGTTTATTGAGTTAAAAAAATATTAAATCTCAACTCTAAATAATTTTTTATTATACTTGTTTTCTATTCTGAACAAGTTTTAAATTGCAAATGACATTTAGTCCAGTCACATGTGATAAATTTACAAGATGCATGCCTAAGATCGAATTCTCCTGTTTACATTTGCAAGAATTTGACTAATGGACCGGCTATCTGTGGGCCAAATTGACAAAAAAAAACAAGTTTTAAATCACAATTTTTTATCCGATTGTATAGTTGTACTAACTTCATAGTTTAAGAAAACCATGAACTCGAACTCATGATTGACTACTGAAATCACTTGTATGTAATTCTGTGTAGGATTTATTATGCTCATTGATGGATTCACTGCTTTTAGTTTATGTAATGGAATAATTACCTAACAAGACACAAGTAGTCATCAAATGCAGCAAGCTTATTGCAGTGAACAAACAATTTTGATTTATCAAATAAGTTTAGAGGTGGGCATTCGGACCGAATCGACCGAACCGAAACTTTTGATTTTTGGTTCAATTTTGTTTTACTCATAAAACCGATCGGAATCCAATTATATTTGAATTCGGTCGGTTCGATTACCTTAAATCAGAATTTTATATATTTTAACTAAAAAACTCAAAAAACCAAAAAAATCAAACCGATGTAATTATTGAAGAAACTGAACCGAATCAAAAATTTAATTTGGTTTGATTCGGAATCACTTTCAAAAAAACCAAAAAAACTGATAACCGAAAAAAACCAAATGGCCAGACCTAGTCATTTGTGTGCAAGTGAAGATAATAACAAAACTATTTTGGGCTTGACATAGTAAGAAAAGTTATGAGCTTAAGTCCAGGCTTACGAAACCATAAAAATAGGCCAAGTCCAAATTACTTCTACCTATAATTTTAATTACAAATAATATACTTCTGGTAATTGATCAATATTACTAGGTCAAAGCTGGCAGGAAAAATAACAAAAGAATTAAATTACAATTTTTGTAAATAAGATACAATGCATACAAGGTCAAACCATGAGACTAAGAATTATTCTATTCAACGAAATTAATTGTTAGGTAAGTTTCTTATTGAAATAATAATTAATGATTTTCATAAATAACACCAATAACTATAGAATATGAATATATATGATAATAATGCGCGTTGCTTGACTTTTCACATTGACAACAATAATGAGAACCAAGTAATCTGTCATGATCATATTTCAATATATGAAAAATATAAAAATAGAAACTAAAAAGATTTAATTACAATTTAGTCATAAAATATTAATTTTTAAAACATTATAAATAAAATTGAAAAGAATATACGCCAGCTTTAGCCAGCTCTCATATAATGTC